>PVIU01024572.1:0-25325 GCA_004026605.1 Ondatra zibethicus
CTTCCTAGGCCGGGAGGGATGGGGGTGGGCCTTGGACTTCCAACAGGGCAGGGCACCATGCCCTCTTTCAAGGAAGAAGGGGGAGGGAGGAGGGGTGGGGATGTAGTGGGAGGGGACCGGGAGAAGGGGAAGAAAGGTAAAAATTTTATTTCTTTAATTATGTTTTTGAATGGAAAAAATAAAACAAAACAATGTATGGGAAAAAAAGAATAAAAAAAATAACTTGTGAGCATAGAACTAAATTTTTGAAGAATTGAGGGCTGGATATGCCTGAATGAATTCTAGAAAATGAAATCCTACCAATAAAAATTGGTGATGTATGGATTATTACACTCTTACATGTAAAATAGGTTACTTTGGATCACTATAGAAATAGAAACTGCAATACTTTTTATACAGCACTGTAGTGGTACTAAATAAACTTCAGCAGAATCATTCCATAAGAAAAAGAAGTAGAGGGCTGCTTTATAGTTACTTTCTTTATCTAGTTTCTAGCTTAACAATTAACAAGTCGTCAAGTTCTCATTAATCAAATTAATACTCTTTGCTCTAATCAAAGAAACAGCAATATGTATTGACTGGCTGTGGTCAAAGGATTACTTAGGATTGCATAATAGTTTAAATGCATATTTTCAATAAGTTTATGAGTTCATTAATTCTATTCTCCATTAGTTTTCTGAAATTGTCAGAGATTAATATATCTCATGCTTATAGTATTAAAATGAATGCATCTTATTAAATGGGCATATTCTCTCTAAGAGATGACTAACACACAAACTTAACCCAATACACAAAAAAGAAATACACAATATGAAGAAAATGCAAACAATAGGCCATTCAAAACATCACATAAATTCATTAAAGTAGTATGCTAAAAATCTATTGCTGATACTTGCTAGTAAGAAAATAAAATAGGTGGCTGGGGGTGGGGGTGTTACAATATTCTAGGCAAATCCAAAGTCAAAAGGAAGTTCAAATGCTTAAGAGATGTTGTTTCCTTGGAATCACACCTGGTCCTTCCCACCTCTGGTATAGTGTGCCCCAACTGGAGGGAGAGGCCCAGATCACATGTTCTCTTTTAGGGTGGAAAGAGAAGACTGAGATACATGCCCAGTGTTACAGCATTTTGGCTGGTTCCATTGGTGGTTGTTTTCTGTCCTGCCTAATGTGTGTTGCTGATGGGGAACTGGCACATTTTCACTGTGTAAGGGTTGCTGGGAACAGAAGCAGCTCATTACAGTTCCAGAAAACGTGTACTGCCACAGAGAGAAGCAGTCAATGCTCAGTATGACTCCTGCCTGAATCTCTTTCCTTGGGGGAAAAGGAGAGGAGAAGAATGAACCTCTGTTCCTCTGGGGTTTTGAGAGCTGTTTACTGGAGTCTCCTTTGCCTGATCTAGAGCAATGATGGAACCAGAACTTTCAGGGTGCCTGGAAACTTGAGAGCACCAGACAGTTCAGTGGTTTGCATCAAGGAAGCCTGGACAAACAAACATTGAGGAATGAAGAAATTGAAATTGTTAAAAAAGGATGCGAATCTCTCATGAGTGGATGTAAAACAAGTCAAGAGAAAAATGATTCCTAGATATTTGTCCCAACCAGAGACTACAGTAGGTCTAACAGGAGAAGGGGTTCCTCCATAAGGAATTATTATAAAAAGACTGGGAGCATGATATTTTTAAAAATTAGACAAATTATGAAAAATAAGCTATACAAAGAAACAAGGAGACATAACCCTTACACTGGACAGAGAAACTTCAAATCTAAATTAAAAACTCCCTACAATTAATGTCATACCATTCATATGACTTCAGTTCATTATTGGAAATCATATCTAAAGTTGTAACTCAAAAAAAAATAAATACAACATTAGCCATCAATTTCATTTCTCCATCCTACGAGTGGATAATTTGAAAAGAACAGTAATAAAATGGTTCCATTTGTAATAACACCAAAGCGATAACAAGAAAGAAGGATCTTAATCAATGATGTACAAGATTTGTGTGATTAGAGCTGCAAAACATGCCTAAACAAAAGAAAACACAAAATGGAAAAACACCTTTTATTGAAAGATTTAACATTGATTATATGCTCATATGCACTCATATTACCTATCTAAGGTGTGGTTGCTGTTATGACTCTTCTTGGTTGTCAACTAGACTATACTTGGAATGAACTGCCACCCAGGGCACACTTGTATTCATATCTTGAGGCTGGAAGACACAGACTTTTGATCTGGGACTTAAAGCAGGATGATAGATGCTTTAAATCCAGATTTTCAGGCTAGAAGGCACACCTTTCATCCTTACCACACCTTCTGCTGTATCCTATATAAGGACAATGGAAGAAGGAAGGGTCTTTCATTCATTCTTGACTGATTGCCTCACCTCATCATCACATCCATTCCTTCACTGGCATTGGAGCCTACTTCTTTATGATTTCAGCATATACAGAAGAACAGCTGAGACACCCAGCCTAGTGGGACTGAGCAACTCTAGATTCTTGGACTTTCCATTCACAGCTAGCCACTGTTGGACTGCAGCTTATATGTTATTTCAACAACTCTCTCCTACACAAAACATGCACATATATGTATACACACAAATACACCATAACTCACATATATAGATTCATTTATGGAGTTCTGTAACTAATATAAATGCTTTTCTTTTTTTTTTGCATGTGTGTGTGTATAATAAAATAATCAATAATACATAAAAGAAATGAGATTTATTTGTTCTACCATTTCAGAAGTCAAAGATCATGGTACTTGTTTGCACTGACCTCTGGTTACAGAGATGCATACCACGGTATGGCAGATGGCACCATGGCAGGGATGCATAGGTGAGGAAAGGATCAGGTGTTGCTGCAGAAAGCCACAGGGCAGGTAGAGTCCAGTTATCTCTTTGAAATGACTGTCATGGGAACACGTGCCAATAGACTTGAATTAGTATTTTTAAGGATGGTACTCCCATGACTTAGTGACCAAATTATCTTTTGCTACTCTGGTTCTTCAAAGTTTGCCTCCTCATTCCTCAATCTCAGGGACCAGGCTTTCATTCGGAACAGCAATATAATCAATTCTTTTCAAAACCATAGCCTCATCCAAAACGTTCTTCAGATCTGTGAAATTCTCGTCATTATTCCAAAGACCTGTATTGCAAAAATGAGGGAAAATATCTTAAAATTCATGTGGAAATTTACAGAACTCCAAATAATCAAATCAATCTAAAAAATACAAGCAAAACCTTTATGCCTCATTAGCCCTGGCTTCAGAGCATATTAGAAAGCCACAGTACTATGAAAGGTCTGGCACTGGCATAGGCTAGCTATATAGAATAATGGCACAGAATATGGAGCCTACAATAAAACCATCATGCACGGGATCTTCAACAGAGAGACACAGCAGGGAAAGGAAAGAGTCTTCCAAAAATGGTTTTGAAGTCAGGAAGATGACTCAGAAGTGCTGCGGGAGCTCTCTTTGCTCTTTTAGCCAATAGTCGTTGAGATATCAGCTCACTGGGGCGTGGTCTCTTTCATTTTAAAAAGTGGAAGCAGCCCTACGCTTGCTCTCTTGCTTCCAGCTCCTGTTCAGACTGCTAGACTCTCTGCTTCCTGTTTGCAAAGAGAGGACTGTGGTTTGGGACATTGATCTGTAAGTTTTTCCCCTCCAATAAATAATCCCTTTTAATAATAATTTCCAAACTGGTGTGGGATTGTTTTTGCGGCATTACACAAGGTAAAGGCTCTTGCCCCTGAACATGGTGATAATTTTGATTCTTGGTACCTATATAATGACAAGAAGAGAAAGAAAAAAAGTAAAACAACTCTCACCTGTCATCATCTGATATCCATTCATGTACTGTAGAACAACACATGTACATTCACACATGCGCACGCATACACACACATACACGCATAAACACAATGTGATTTAAAAAAATTAAACTGATCTTTGGGAAACCATGTATTCTCTATTCAAAGTAATTTATATTATATGGAAAGATCAATTCAAAGTAATCCTTTGAATTTAAGATCCCAAACTCTAAGTTTTATGATACTGGATTTTATACTAAAAGTATAGATAAGGCAAAAATAGACAAGACTAACATACTCAAAAACTTGTCTGACAGAGGAAATAAAATAGTCAAAAATAAGTAACCTGTAGAAGGGAGAGGATATATTTAAATCTATTGTTTGATAAGGGGTTAATTCTCTGACTAAGTCGATGTCTTCAATTCTACCATCTCTATCATCACTAGCACAACTGTCAATACAATTCAATTACAAACAGGCAAAATGGTGGCATGCATATTTATCCATAGAAAGTATATTAATATCCAGTAAGCATAAGGAAAAATATTCAAATCCACCAATAATTAGTGAAATAGAAACAAATATTACAATTGTATACCACTTTACACATGCTAGTATTTGGGGGTGAATTTCATTAATTAAATGGATCTTATAAAGAAATTCAAGTGTTGATAATGATGTTGATGACATTGCTTGTCATCAATTGTTGTTTGTAAAATGTAGCTCTATTTAGAAATGACACAAATAATCCTAAAAGCATAGGAAAATGTAAAACCCAGAATCCGTATCTAATCTAGTAATCTTTTTTTGTGTATAGTTACAAAAAGAGCAGCTTAAAGATATTGTTATACATGGATCATCATTGCAATATCTTTCACAACAGTCAAGAGGCAGAAGCATCCCAAATGCCTATTGGCAGCTAAATGGACAAAGAAAACATTTTATGTACATATAGTAGTGTATTATTAAGCCATAAAAAAGAAACCCTGTCAAATGCTAAGTCACAGATGCATCTGAAGGGGAGTAAAGTGGAAATAAAGTAGTCACAAACAGAAAAATATTATATAATTCAATTTATATGTGGCCTTTAAAGCAGTAAAACTCTTAAATACAGAAAGTAGGGCATGGTAGCCAGAAGTTAGAATTTGGACTAAAGGGAGCTGCAGTCTTATATAGAGTTTTAGTTTTCAACGAGCAGAAATTTCTGGTGATAGTTAGTTACAATAACGTATAAATGGTTAGCACTATAGCACTATAGGCTGAAAATGATTAGGAAGGTGAATTTCTAATAAGAGCCTTTGCAACTTAAAAAAAAAAGAAAAGATCAAAGGTATAATTGAAAGGATAAAACAGAAAAGAGCTAGAACTTAAAATGGTAAACTAAAGAATCATATGGAAGTTTGAAAACTCAAGACACTTGCTGTTGGAATTCAAAATGGAAGATATGTTAAGTAGAAAGAACATTGTGGGAGCTGGAGAGTGAATTAGTGAACTAGAAAATTGATTGTAGAAATCACTAAGAATACAGCTGAATGAAATATCTAACAAAAATCTAATCTCAGTTCTTGGAGGAGCAACAGGCAAAGAGACAGATGCAAGGCTTGATGACACAACTTGTAGAAAATTGCCCAGAGACTTTATTACTCAGATTCAGGAAATACAAAGAATCCCAAGTAAATTAGATATAAGCAACATTAACACCGACATAAACTTTTGAAATACTAGAACCGTGCAGATAAATAAGCCTTTCAAACAAAGAAAAATAGTATCTTAAAAGTAAACAGAAACCTGCTAAGAACTAACATAAACTTATAGGTCATATCCTAAAAAGAAAATTGGAAGCCCCGGAAATGGAATAGTATCTTCAAAAGATCGAGTTGCTATTTTTCTTTAAAACGATGCCAAATAAGTTATTAAATTAAAATAAAGATGGATTTTAAAGTAATTTTTGTGTTCCTTGAAAATTATTCTTGAGTAAACAAAAAGAGTAACCCAAAAGGCAAACCATAGACCAATACACATACATAGTAGATAAATGATCCGCATGCATTATGCATGAGGAATTTCAACAACTGCAGAAGTGAAAATCAGGAGGATGTTTTCAATAGACATTTAACCAGGGCGAAGTGAACTGTCACTTAGCATATGAAAATGTGATCATTAAAATAAACAAACAATTTAAATCAAGTAAATAAAAATAGGTCAACAGTGACAAATGTGGGACAATCTTTTGGTCTGCTTGAGCTTTCCTTAAGTGCTAAGGCTTAGGAGGAAAAGAAGTCCATTCTGGTGGAAAACAAACTGTGGTGTAAGGTCCTCCCTTAGATTCTAGCCTGTCAGCTATTTTGGAATAATTTTATCTATGTACGGTACCCCAGAGTCTACCTGTCTTTGCTTACAGCTGTTTTCAATTCTTATAAATACAGGTTTTGCTTTTGAAAAAAAATTATTTATCTCTTAATTCGATTAAAACATCCACTTGGCTCTCTATCTAATGTATTAAACAGAGTCTATAGCATATATTTATTTTTATCCAATATGAGTCATAAAATTTCACCCAATTCTGAATATTTTTCTTTATTCTGAAACACTGCATTTATGTAACTTATGACGGTTATTTAAGAATTTTTTGGAAGTTTCTATATAAGCTGATAAAATAATATCTTGTATATTTTTCTTTAAATAATATGTAAACATGCTCATCAAACAAGAGAAAATATTCACAAAATGATTGCCTTTGGTAGCTTATGGCCAGGCAGAACCCACATCTCAACAACAACCTAACGAAGTAAGAAACTGTGTTATAATAATAACAAAAGTATAATTAGAAATTTTAAGGCACATAAAATATGTAAACCCTTTATTGACATGAAAGGATGTCACAATTATGAGATTGATTAGATGAGCCCCAAACCAATGACTATGTCCATATTTTCATTCTTAGTAGCTACAAAAATAGGCAGAACTAATCTGTAGTGAGAGTGTTAGGGAGCCATGGAAGATTACTGTTCTCTTTTCTTCTTTTTTTAATTGTTTTTATTGTGCTATACATTTTTTTCTCTGCTCTCCTCTTTTCCTCCCCTTTCACCTGTGAACCCCAGGCTCCCAATATACTCTTATATTGGGCAAGTGCTGAAACATCTGGAAAAGAATCTAATGGACTACTCCAGGTCACACTCATGTTCTGTTCTCTGCTTTGGGTTATATGTATTTTTTATGAAGTGTCTATCAGGATTTATACACGTACATTTGTTACTTAATTTCTACCAATAAAATAGTCAATGCATTTGTGTATAACACACATATCTGCTTTGAGAAAAATAAAACAAAGCTACTTTTAGAAAAGTAGAATGTTTAACACATAGGCTTTTGCTTAAAAATATACAAATATCTCAACCAGAACAAAATTGAACTTAAAATGAATAAGATGTAAGAAAAATAGTGAGAAAATTTTTAACATGCAGGATAAATAATCAATATATTGGGAAACTGTCTTTGAACTATAGACTGTGTAAAAATAATACATAGGGGAGTAAAATCATTCAGAACAGGAGAAAGTAGTGAAAATTAAAAGTGTCCTTAGGTTCATTTGTAGACTTGACCTTCTAACAATGAATCCTCATTAATACAAAAGTTTAAATATTGGTATTTTATTTACATATGTCTATGATTTTTTTAAATAGCTGAGAGGACAGTGAATAATTTTTTGGAGAAAAAAATCTCTAATCTTTATGGTATGATTTCAACTGAGAGAGAATTCAACTGGACAAGAAAATTATAAAATGCTCCTAAGGTCTTGTAGTTGGACATTGGTAGATCCAGATAACACAGAGAATCTTCTTCCAGCCTGAATCCAAAGGCCAGAGACGAGTGTTGAACCAGAAGTCAATAACTATTTGTGTTCATGCACACAAAAATGCGTGTATTTCTAAGACCAGTGAATATGGAATGTGAAAACAGAACCCGTACTGCCCTCGCTTGCTCTCTGTTACTGTGATGAACCTCTCTGACCCAAAGTAAAATGAGGAGGAAAGAGTTTATTTGGCTTATCCCTTTAAGTCACAATCCATTACTGAGGGAAGTCAGGGCAGAAATGGAAGCAGGAACTAAAGAATAAACTGTGGAGGAGCAGTCCTTACTGACTTGTTCGCTGGCATGCTCAGTTAGCTTGTTCAGCTCAGGGCCCTGCCAAGGGATGGTGCTACCCACAATGGACAGGACCGACCTCCCACATCAATCAAGACAATCTCTCGCAAACCTGCCCACAAAGCCAATCTGATTGAGATATTTCTTCTACCAAGGTTCCCTCTTCTCGGTGACTCAAAATAGTGTCACATTGACAATAAACTTATCAAGTGAGTACATTTAATGACCTAGGTTTCTGATTTCAAAATATCATATATTGACCATATGCTATTAAATATCTTCTAGCATTCCAGAAATATTAACAGACCACAGTGTATACAGAACCCAGGTTCTAAGGTTACTGTTGTTTATATGCTGTAGATATTCCTTTGGGTATCCTTTTATATCCTATTTGGAAGGTCTTTCTTAAAACCAAAATTTAAATCATGACTCTAAAATAAGATGAGGTTGATCTTTCATCATTAGAATCCTTTCTCCTTGTTCAGTAGTGAGGGTTAGTCCCTTTTCTCAGAGTGATTTTCTATGAAGAAGACACAGAGACCTGTGTGTGTGTGTGTTTGTGTCTCTGTGTGTGATATGTATGTAAATGGAGGTATAGACAGAGACCTATTGAAGGTGTAACAAGTCCCACTCTTTATCTACTTTATCATCCTGAGACAGGACTTCTCTCTGAACCTAGTGTTAGGCTGGTGACCAGCACAACCCAGTGACCCTATCTCCACAGGCTATTGTGATTGGGTTACAGGTGCCTCCCTCACTACTATGTATGCATGTTGAGGATTTGCACTCAGAATCTCAAGCTTGCACATCAAATGCTAGTACATCTTGTCTGCTAAGTAAGTCAGCACCCCAGTCAAGTGTTCTCTTTTTATCTTCACAAAATTCCTGGGAATAAGCATCCTTAACATCATCCACTCTGAAGAAAACAAGACCTCAGCTGTATTTGGAGCTCACAAGCATCCGTATAGTTAGCTAAACTTGTGAGTTTCCTCTATTAAAATACTTAAGCACGATAGATGTAGCTTCCTTACATTAGAGATAGAAAGGAAATGAGAAGTCTTTCCTTATTCTAGACACCCAGAGTTGATATTAAGCTGCACATTTATGTGCAATTATGAGTAATGTTTCTATTTTCACATTTTTCAAACATGAATAGTGTATTATAAATTTAAATATAAATACTCAGTTTCATATGAAATAATTAAACAGTGGAAAAATACAAATGGATGACTGGTGGAATAAAGGCAATAATCCACAGATCATATGTGTCTTGAAAACAGCACACTAACATCACTGAACATATTAAAATGATTTTCAGAGGAAAAAAAGGAAATTAAGTCTCATATACTAAGAATTCATATCTTATAAAATCACTTAATGAAGTGATTCATTAGGAGGTTAAAGGTTGAAGAATTATCTAAAGTTCCAGAGCTTTTCAATATGATCCTAATAGGATAAAAAATATTTCAGTCATCTCAGAGGACCATTTGAATTCTTTGTTCAC
This sequence comes from Ondatra zibethicus, assembly GCA_004026605.1. Lineage (NCBI taxonomy): Eukaryota > Metazoa > Chordata > Mammalia > Rodentia > Cricetidae > Ondatra > Ondatra zibethicus. Next base: position 9,466 of record PVIU01024572.1, read on the forward strand.
AAAAATAGTTTGAAATTTTATTTGTAATTTAAAAAAAAACAAAAGTTTCTTTCAGATTTTAGAAATGCTTTTAGTGCCAAAGTATATGTATGCTAATGTTAGAGCTAGCTCGATGGGAGAAGGGACACCTGGGGCCACTGTAGGAGGATTGTGTTGACACTGTCTAAACTTTAGAATCAGAAAGCTTTAGGTGTCTGCCAATTCATTTGTCTTACAAACAGAGAGCATATGTTCACATACGGGTGTCTTATAAACCTGAAGGCATCAACTGCAATTGTCACTAACTCCAACCCAATATTTGTTTTCAATCATTTCTAACCCGAGAGGCCTGGATGATACAAACCCAATTTAAAGGCTAACAAAATTGTCTTCTCCTCTCTGTATTGCAGTGCACGATCCATCCTGTAGAATGGAGGCCTTCTCTGTCTCTCTGAGCTGAAACCCTCGCTTTGCTTCAGCTTTTCAATACAAGCCTAAAAACAGGGATGCCAAAGCCTCAGATGCGTTTGTGGTGCCTGATTACTTCAATTGGTCTGGGATTCCCTTGGTGCTGCTCTGTACTCAGGTCTGTTTTCTTGGATGCAAAAGAAATGACAAGCTCTTTGCTCAGCACAGAGTTCACAGGTCTAACCTGCCTATAGGACTTAAGCCGTGACCCTTTGTGAGAAAGAGAATCATTTTCCTTTTCTCCACAATGACAACATGATGATCTGCCCCAGGTGTTTTTCATAAGGATTAAAACAAGTAATAAATACTTTGACAAATCACATCTTATATGCAAACTTCCTTCATCCATAGATAATGATTTGACTAGCTTCCCTTAGGCAAACCTCAACATGAAGCTTTCCTTTTTGGGATGGGGAACAAGTAGATCACCTAGTATTTCAGTTAATCAATTTTTGATGTTTGCCAAAATAAATTACAGGGACAGTTTGGCTCTTTCTTAAAAGAAGGGACACTAAGACATTTGGTCTGTCGCTGTTATCTCCCTCTCGGATTCCTCTCATCTGTCACAACACAGTAGTTATGAAAAATGAAACCATAAATTCAATTTAGAGGGCAATTTGCAGCTAATCTTTGGAGTAATTCCAGTGTGAATAATACAGTAATTCAAATGCATGGTCAGTCAATTCAGCCTTGATTTATTAGTATTTAAGAAATCTTTTCTTCATCAGTAATAACTACTAAACAAGAGGAAATAATTTTCTGAAATTGTCTTCCTTTGTCTCAGGCTTTCAGTTCTGAAAAGAAGTCACGTTGTTTATTAAAATCATGATGGTAAAGGAAAGGTTTTGCTTTGTTACTTAAAGACTTAAAGACACCAGATGTCTTAAGATTACAAGCAATAACGCTTTCCAGGTCATATAGGAACTGTTCAGATTTAGGTTATAGCTGCCAGTTTTTTTTCCTGTGATATGACTCCCATTAGCATTAACATTTTGAATATCTAGCATAATGGCCCTGGGATTTCATATTGATTTCCAGCACTGTGTATACTTTAAAGGATGTAGTAAAATCTAGCTGCAAAGAAAATGACATTTTTGTTCATGCCTCAATATCAGATTTATTTGAGATTTTTTTCTACTTCTTTAAAGCTCCACATTCTGACACATCCAATACATTGTATGCCATGTATTGGCATATAAACATATGCCCTGTTTAAGCAGAGAGCAACATCACATTAAAACGTATGAAGAACAGTGCTCTGAAACAGTTCACATTCATTTTCTTTTCTGTATTTTATTGCGTGTTCTTTAACTGTTGTGTGTTAACTACGGAAACAGGTACTTAAAACACAGAGCAACACAAAGAACCAAAAACTAATGTTGTTTCTTATTTTATTTTGCTTTATGCCAAAGAAAAAACATGCACACACAGTAAAACCACCTGTTTCTATTCATCCTGCCTTCCGCGTTTCAGCCATCTCAAAGCCAAGGCCATGAATCCTCCAGACTTTGTATTATTCCATTAAGTAGGCACAGTACTTTCAGTCCTAGGCATATAAAACCCCTTTCAGTTCTGGCATTCATTAAAATGAAGTAAATAAACAAAGGGTGAGTGATGGCCCTACGGTGGTAGCTGTGAGGCAAGCCATCATAGGCGCTATATAATGCAAGGACAGGAGGGCATGGACTCCAAAGATATCATTCACCATGTTCTGTCAATTGCTTTATGAATTTGATGGTATTCTAATAGCTATGATATCAATGACAGTACAAACTGGTCGGTGTTGTCATTGAACTGGTATCTTGTGGATATAGCATGTATCTGGAAATGATAAATATAAAATCTGAATGGGGAGAGCTTGCTAACAAAGAATTTGCAACTTAGCACTAAGTGGCATCAGTTTAAAGTGCTAAATTCAAAGGAAGCCAAGAACACGCTAATTCTAGGTCACCCAGGCCACCTGCAAGCTCCTTTTAGGCGAGTGAGCCGGCTTCTTCCTTTACAGAGCACACAGGAAGAGCTCTCCAGCTGGAGATGCAGAGTCCCTTAACCTTGAGCTTTCCACTCATTTGCTTGCTTGCTCTACTCCTTCAATTTTTTTTTCTGGTTGTTCTCTCCTGGCTGTCTAAAAGACCAGGGTTGAGGTTAAAGCCAGAAAATGGAGGGGAAAAGATAGGATTGTATGCGAAGACATACTTGTGCTTCAGTTCCAGCCATGTCTCGCCTGCCACAAGTTAAAGGTCATTTCTTTACCCGGTGACACTGGGAAGATGGAGCAGCAGCCTTATTTCCCATCCAAATAGGAATGCTTTTGAAAACTTCTCCACATGCATTTGTTATCTTTATTCTTTTCAGTTTTCTATTATAAAAATGACATTAAATTCTTTGATTTTTTTTAAACATTAGGTAAAATTTTCTAATTATTTTCTCAGTGTTTCAAACTTTAATTTATAAATTTTGAAGTTAGGCATGTTTATTATTTTGTTTATTTTATTATCTGTTGTCCATATGCACAAAAAGACAAATAGCAGACATAGGTGTTTAGATTCTTTTTGTTTTAGAAGAAAAATCTTCATGATATTTCCATTGGTATAGATCTCTTATCAGGCCAGGCAGAAAAGTCCTGGCCAATTGGAGGTCTGGACATTTAATTGTGCTCAATCTGTCCAGCTGGCCTTTTCCTTACGGAGGCCCAAGACAACTGCTAACTTACTTTACTATTTGTGGTATTTGCTTTTACTACTTAGGGTTCAATGTCACTTTTCTAGAGTATTGTTTACCCTCCCTGAATTTCAGGGGACCCACTTTATTTGTTTTTCAAAGTGGTGATATCCTGTTGCTTTGTTTGATTAACTAAGTTCAGGTCCTCTATCTGTGAAAACGATTGCTTGTTTAGTCTGTTAGAAGCTGCCGTTTGTTGATTTGCCTCGTTGAACTCCTGTGTGTACTCAAGGAAGTTCATAGTGCTCACACTTCACTTTAGGTTCAATTTCCCCACGTCTTTGAAATAATTCATATCGCCATTTCTTTTAAGAAAATGCTGCCCTGTGCTGCTCAGAATCCTTTTCTTTGCCCTCCTTTGCTATGTTCTCATTATGTACATACACTTTAAATTTTCTATTTTTTCTCTATCAACCTAATAAAGCTTGTAGATAATGTCTAACTCATTGGAGACACAGTCCACTTTTATAATGTGTGATACATAAAAGACAACCAATGTGCTAATACAATATGGCTTTTTAAATAATGCTTTGTTGAAGAACAATTGATAAATTGTATATTTTCAAAGTGCATAATGTTTGTGTACTTCATGTTTGTGTACACTATCAAATTATTATCATAAACAAGTTAACAAATTAATCCCTCACAGTTGACTTTCTTGAAAAGAAGGACCTGGAAATAGGAATATAAATGAATGTTGATTTCACCTATAGTCAGCATGAACAAATTTGTACACTTAAGTTACATTTTGGCACGTTTGGCTGTTCTCACGTGATTTTCACTCTAGCCATTTTATTCCACTCTTTCCTGGGAACTTCTTACTACTTCTGAATGGCAATCCTCTCCCTGGATCCATTGAATCAGAAAGTACCTTTTCCAAAGATTCCTGGGACTAGGTGATTATTGTAAATTAAAGTTTGTACCTTGTTAAACTAGGATAAATAACATTAATGCAATCTTCAGGTCAGTGGATGGCAGATCACTACCATTAACATTATCTGAAAACCTTTTGCAAAGCTAAATTTTGTGACTAGTCTCAGTTGTACTATGTAGAGTGAAGAGTAACAGGGGTGTCAATCCTCCCTACCCTGCAGCCAGGGGATTCTAATACATGTTAATACTTGAGAGCCAGCTATCCTGTTTCCCAATCACTCTTGGGAAAATGAAGTCAAATGACACAGTGTATGAGATAGGATTAATTGAAAGTAGATTATGGTATGAAATAGGTGATTGACTCAAATGTTTCTTCACAAATTACAAAGACCTAGCAGCTAAATACATTGCTGCAGACTTGAGTGTAAATGGTTCTATGTATAAATGACATTGAAAAAGCCATTTATTGTGATTCAGAAATAATCTTACTGTCTTAAAGGTGTGTTTGATTCAGGTTAGTTCAAACCAATAGCAGAGTGAAATTATTTGTCCCCAATAACACCTAGGCCAGCGTTTGCCCCTCTCCATTATTAGTTTTTCATTTATAGACATTTTCTGCTTCTGGGTTGGAGCCATCAGGTCCACAGAAACACCATAAACTGAGGAGACTTTGTGTGGAATAGCAATGTCATCATTCTCTTACAGCTGAAGAAAATGAAGTGTTGGGAAATGCAGATTCCTTCTTATTACTGTATGGTTAGCATTTTCTGAACAAGGCAGGGAGTAAATGTGAAATTTTGGAAGGAATAAAGGGAGGTAGAAAATGATGTAACTATAAGATATTCTCAAAAATAAAAAATTAAAAACTCCATTAATATTTAAGGCAGTGGATCAATGGATCATGTTGAACATGTTTAAACAACTCAAGTTTTCCTTTTTAGAATACAAATTTTCTCCATTTGTGTCTTCCCACATAGTTGGCTTAGGTTGACCCCATCTTTGATCACTTCCTTTTACATCTCTGTGTCTGTCATCTCTGCTTGGATCCTTCTTCCCCAAAGGTATCCTTTTATTCTATTATGTCACACATTTCCTATTATGTCCTTCCTCAACCTGTCTCCCTTAAAGCCTCTTTTTTTCCCCTTTCCCTTCACAGGCCTCTTTCTAGTTTCTTAGCATCCACTCACACCACCTTTCACATAGATAGCAAACACAAATACAGCACATACACACACACACACACACACACACACACACACTATCAGCATATGAGAAGAAATGTACTTTGTCTCCTTCAGCCTTAGTTACCTCCAATTTAATATATTTTCCAGTTTCATTCATTGTCCTACAAATTGTGTATTTTATTTTTCTTTGCCTGAATATTTGATCATTGTATGTACCACATTTTCATTATTTTTTCATCTGCTCAGGAGCCTCTAGGCTTATCCCCATTTCTTTGGTATTGTGAAATTGGGGAGCAAGGAATGTGGATGTGTACTTTTACTGAGATACTATCTTTGTAGTAGTGATAGAATGTCTTTGGGATGAATGCCCCAAGTGGGATAGCTAGGCCATATATTTTGATTTTTAACCTTTTGAGAATGCTCCTCAAAACTGTCCTAATGGCAGCACCAATTTGCAGTCTCACAAACAATGAAAGTCTCCCCTTGTGCTCACCAGCATTTGCTGTCATTTGGTTTTTTTATGACAAGCATCATCACCAGGGTAACTTGGAATCTCAAACTAGTTCTAATTTCTTCTTCTCTTTGGGCTAATGAAATTAAAGACTGTTTAAAATGTTATTAGCCATTTGTGTTCCTCCTTTGGCGGTCTGATTAAATTCTATAGAGTTCCCCACCCACACTTTTTTATTCATTATATTCTTGAATTCTTGGTTTGATCCTGACTAATCCTCTGATTGATATATGGCTGGGGAAAGTTTCCTTCCATTCTTCAGATTGTTACTGTTAGTAATTTGCTTTGCATGCCTAATAGATGCTTTGAACTTCATGCTTCCTCATTTGTCAATAGTCGGTCTTCCTAGCAATAGGATCCTATTTAGAGGGTCCTTATTTTACCCCTTTATGATTAGTTCTTTTATCTTTGTGATTTTAATATAATTACATAATTCCCCTCCCTCTTCCTACTTTCAAACCCTCCACATACCCTTCTTGTTCTCTTTCAAATTTTTATAAATTGTCATACACACACATAGACACACACACACACACACATACACCCCCACACACAAAAATATAGATTTCTAAATACCTTCTCAGTCTTATAATATTGTGTGTATGTTTTTTGGTGCATGGTGAATGTGTGTGTGTGTGTGTGTGTGTGTGTGTGTGTGTGTATTTGGTATTCACTTACAGTTGAATGAAAAGACAAGGGCTCTCTGTTCTTTTGGTCTTACTTTTCTTATACAGGGAGTGCTTGCCTAGCAGCCGGGAAAGTTTTCAGAGATATTTTTTCACTCAGTGAAGAGGTGGGAACTTGCTAAACCTGTGATGATGCCACCCAAAAGAACATCTTTATATATTTTAGTAATTACTCATCTAATTGTTCACCCACAACTAATTTAACAGCATCACTTTATTCCCCCCCCCCCCCGCACACCTGTCTGGTGATTTTCCTAAGCATTCCTAATAGTTCTCATGAAACGGGAATTGTCTATACTGGTGTTTCATCAGCTTGTCTTTTATTTAACTACAAATTAAAACATGAGAAAATTTTATGAATAGTTCTGAGAACAAAGGATGCTGACTCAGCACAAAGCTTGCCTAGGAAGTTCACAGAGTCTTCTATACTAAGAGATGAGAGGGAGATGAGAGACATTTTCTGCACTTAGGTTTCGGGGACTTAACAGAGAATCACGGGAATTTTAATACAAATTTTCACAGAGCAGATTTCCCATGCCCCAGTCTAAATATGTTAAGTGTAGAGTCCTCATGGTTGATTTTATGTCCATTAGCTTTGCCCACCCACTGGCAGCCTTAGAAGGAATACAAAGAATTCCAGTTTTTTCATCATTACCACAAATTCTTTTTGAGGCCAGTAATTTTGAAAATTGGCTTTGAACCTTTTTCTCTTGAGTGTTAGTCTTGAAGCATATCCAGACCACTTTAGTTCCTAAAGAGACTCATGGAATGACCCATATCAAGGTCTATACTGACAAATTCATACTTTCTTTACAGAATCCATACATAAAAACCTTTTCACTGTTGGCAAATTAAATCTTCCTCAAAATAGGTCTTGCAAAGATCATTGATTTAAAATACTGTGTCTTCAGATTTAAATGAAGTAATTACAGGGATAATATCCACTTTGCAGAAGAATTTAGATGATTAGTCATTGATTTCTGAGTTTCACAGACTGTTGGAAGCTCAGTTAAAAAATTATACCTTTTAATTGTTTTCACCTTTTACCTTTTCAAGACAAATAGGAGATACTATTTTATATTTAATATCTTAGTAATTCAGAAAACATTAGCAAACTAATTCTAAACTAAGGAAAAAATATAAGTATTATGAGCAACTATGATTTTAGAGACTGTGATAAGTTATTTATGAGTGAGCTATAAACAGTAATCCTGGTGTGAGGTTTGTCATCATTTGTTTGGAGGGACCTGTGAATTATAGACAGAAACAATATTTCAAGTCAGTTCAGCCTTGCCTAAGGAAATAAAAGAAGCCTAGTTCAAACTTGGACTATGTAAATGGGGAATGCATTAGGGAACAGTATGAATAGGCACACAGTACAACAGCATTAAAGTGAACCTGACATAATACAGTCCACTGCAGTTGGGATATGGAGCAGGTGAGCCAGAGAAGTCTGACGAAGGTCCTGGAGTCTAAAGTGGTTCTTGTCACAGATAAAGCAATGGTGACAGGCCTTGGAGGCTAAAGAACTATGAATTACAGGTAGAGTCTTATGAGTTTTGGCAACTTATGACACACGTTTTTGGAGAAATGTGAAGTCATTGGTTCTTTGCAGAGAAACAGTGTTGCTATGTGCGACAGTTTGAAAGAAAATGCCTTCCAAAGGGAGTGGCACTATTAGGAGGTGTGGTCTTGTTGAAGTACGTGTGGCCTTGTTGGAGGAAATGTGTCACTGTGGGAGCTGACTTTCCGGTCTCTTTGACCCAAATTTCCCTCAGTGTGACAAGGAGTGCACTTCCTATTGTCTTCTGATAGAGATGCAGCCAGCACCATGAGTGCCTGCCTACTGCTATGCTTCCTGCCACAGTGATAATGGACTGAACCTCTGAACTGGAAGTCACCATCTCAATTTAATGTTTTCCTTGTAAGAGTTGCAGTGGTCATTGTGTCTCTTCAATGAAAGTGAAACTCTAATTAAAATACCAGGAAAAAAAATATTTTCTTAGATAGGCACTATGCTCACCCTAGACAGTGGCCTGAGGATTCCAGTTTTGTTTCTATCTTGTTGGATCAGAGTGAGGGTAGGGACATTAATTTAACAGCAAGGTTTGTTGGTTTATGTTTTGGTTTTTGGAGACAAGAAACATTATGTAGCTCAGTCTAGCATGAACTCTGAATGCAGACCTTGCTTGCTTTAGATCCACCTGTCTCTGCCTTCCTAGGACTGAAATTATAGGCATATGCCACCATGCCTAGTTATGAACATACAGGTTTTAATGGATGACCTCATTAGAGTGTGTCTCTTGGATTCTTTTTGAATGACCTGTGATAAAATGGATGTTTGCATTATCTGAAGGCATACTTCTCTCCATGTATCACTGTTCTCACTATTCAAGGGGTACAGCTCTGAGAAGGATTGATATCTCTCTTCTCCATTGTTAATTCTGAATAATACAGGACAAAAAAAAACTGACTTCTACTTTCTCCTTTGGTCACAGATATCTATTTCAAGAAGGAGAATCCTTGTCCCATTTAAGATTTAAAAATCAGAGTAAGTCATCATTTGCAAGTGCAGATCATTCTCTCAACTTCATTTTGAGCACCTAGGTAAGCCATGGCTTATAAATGTCACCATTTCATTGATTTTGCCAAGTGGTTCTGTTTGTATACTTGCTATTTTTCTACTGTGATTAGAAGCAAGTTCCTTTGACAGAGACTTGAAGGAAGGTTTGCCTAGAAAGAGCAAACAAAAGACTCTACATAAGGTCTTATTCTCTCATTATGTTAAATCTACACTTCATTTTTTCTTCTCTTGGAAAGTGCTGAGACCTATTGATCTAGAGAAGTAGTCTGTCACTGTTATAGAAGGCAGTCTTTTGTTTAAAGCTGGAGAAGGATGCAAAGCATTCTGAGACTCAGTACTAACCTACAATGTTCAAGATCCATTCAGAGACACTATTAATGACTTCAATATAGTATTCATTTCTTTAAAGGAATTTTCTGTGAAATAATGAAGTTAGAGAAATGTACCCAGACACTAAAATGATCCTTGCTTTTCTTGTCTCTGAAAAGCTGCAAGCGTTTATGGACAAATGGTGTTGGGGGGGCGGAGGCTAGAATGCCTATTGCGTGGAATAGCTAAGGCTGTGCCAAGAAAATAACACTTCTATATGGATTTCGGTAATAATACAGAGTTAGAGTCCTTAGGAAATCTACCATTGTTCTTGCTAGTTTATTTTCATTGGTCTCCATCTAGTATCCTTTTTTCATCAATGGAGAATTTTATTTAGGAAACCACACATTTTGTCATAATTATGAGGCTTGTTTGTGTCTGAACCCAGTTATATATTTTCTTGGCATAACTTTATTTCAGACTATATTTTACATCACCCTCCTTTTTTTTTACCAATAGAATTGTTTTCACAATATATCCAGTACCCGGAACAGCCATGACTCCTTTATTAAATGGAGAATAGTACTCTCTACTAGAGTTCTAGAAACATTCATGAGACATGAACTATTTTAAAGATTTTTATTTGAGGAATCCATGTGTAACAATGTGATTCTTGTGCTTAGAGCTATAATTTTGTCTGTGAGCTGATAAGTGTTTATGATGATATTGTCACTGACATAGTCATCAGAATGACAAATGAAAGAGTCCAGACCACCCTTATGACAGCAGGATGGATAATAAGTTTCCGGTTTTTACTGAATTACATATGCACCAACACAGCACATATATTTATATGAGGAGGAAAGCAATTGTACATGTTTGGGCTGGTTAAAACATGATTTCCTTCATAATGGAGACATGGTCGTTGCTTTCTGTAGGACAAACCCTGCTCTTTTTTTTTATAGTCTTAAAGGAAAGCTATTGAATGTGTGGTGGTACATTATTTTCTTTTCTTTTGATTGCACTTACTTCAGTTTCATTTGCATTTCTGAAGTGATTCTGTATCTCAAGAGCTCAAATCATTCACAGAAGTAGCCTACCAAGCCTTCCACTCTAGGAATATTGTTCTGTGACATGGTTTTCCCTTTCTCCACATCAGTCATGGATGAACATTTTTATCAATAACCCACGGTGAATACTAATAGGATGATGGGTTAACTTGATATTTCATGCTTATTTTTGCATGAAAGAAGTATAACATTTTGTTCCTATTGCTCTGCTTAGGCAATCGTTAAGCTTAAGGTAAGAGGCATTTGTTAGCAGCATTCAACTATCTGTTTATCTGTTAAACAGATTTGGAACCAGTAATGAGTATTGAACTGTTACTTGTGCACCCTTCCTACCTTGTTGAGTTTTGAGATAAATTGTTTCCATTTTCTTATTTTATGAATATGTAAAAATATGATTTACTAAAATAATCAAAAATATAAAAATAAAATAAAATTTTCTCACAATGTTCTTTCTATATATCACAGAAATCTTTACATCCTAATTGTGGCTTCTCAACTTCTTCTACATCAGACCTTAGAGAAATTAGCCTGAAGAATTATGTTCAAATAGTGTGGTACTGTGGTGTGAAATACTGCAAGATGCTAAGGTCCATGCTTACAATTTTTATTCCTAGTACCTAGCAAATACTGACAAGATGCATGCTCAATAAAGTTATAATGGAAGAAGAATGTTCTGGCATACTGGCTGTATAGGAAAAGGCATTTGTTCAGTTTGCAGCCTTACAATTTCTTTTCATTTCCAGTTAAGGATTTGTGAAGCTTTTTCAAGAAAAATAAATTAGTTAAAAATTTAAACCCCTCTTCTGTACTAGAGAATAGGATATACCCAACATGATTTCTTTAATTTTTCAGCTCTTTGCTGTCAATTTGATCCCACCTGTAAGATGAACAAAACAAAAGAAGGTCATATATCAGGAATCCTTTCACATAGCCGTTCTCTCTATTTGAGGCAGTATAAGTGTGTCTTGAAGCTAGGTGAAAATATGTTTTCATTCATATTGATCTCACAAACCCAAAGAGTTCAATGCTGATATAGAAATCTGACTTGTTAACTTACAGTTTCAAATAAATAATACAGAACAAATCCAAGTACATTATTTTATCAATTAATTAATGGTACAAGATGATTTTTCTCTTAATGAAGACAGCTCAAGTTTATCACTTTAAAATGTCATTATAAATGAAATGTAAGCTGGCAAATCGAAAGCTGAAGACCACTGTATTATCTGCTAATGGAGTTTTGCAGCAACTGGAACTATGGCATATCTTTCTGCAAAAATAGCATTACTGGTTAATCTTTTATTACAAAGGAAATAGTGAACAATAATAGTTTATGCTATTTGGTTAAAATAGAAATTGCCCCAAATCTATGGAAATTGTTACCAATTCTTTGTGTACAGATGCATGAAACTAGAACATGTCTTTGAATATAAATAAAAATAGTATATTCTTTCTTTCTAGAAATTATATCACTGGCTGGAAAGCTTTTAACCTTTGGAAAAGTTTAGTCAAAAAGAGTCACCACACAAGAAATGCTTGTGGATGCTCCAATCATCAATTGGTCACACCCAGGAAAAGACTGGAAAGGTGTGAGAAGGGAGCAGCAGGTAGACAGGGAAAAGGAAACAGCTTTCCCAAATATCAAAAACAGCCGCCATATCTTATGCTGTACAGTGCATGACTTGAAAGCATAAGGGTCCAGGATTCATCCCCAGTACCCATGCAAAGATACCACTCATGATGATACGTATTGGTGATTCCAGAACTGGGGAGGTAGTAACAGGGGGATTCCTAGGGCTCTCTGACCAGTTGCTCTGGCCTAATTGGTGAGCTCTAGGTTAATGACACACACACACAGAGAGAGAGAGAGAAAGAGAGAGAGAGAGAGAGAGAGAGAGAGAGAGAGAGAGAGAGGAGAGAGAGAGAGAGAGAGAGAGAGAGAGAGAGAGAGCAGGGCAATAACACAAGCACAAGCAAGTGAATGCAAACTTAAAGCGCAAAACAATCCCACACCAGTTGGGATTCAAAGGGTTATTTATTTGAGGGGAAAAAACTTACAGAACACCGTCCTACACGACAGCCAGGAAAGGAGTCTAGTTGCTGGAACAAGAGAGCCAGAGGAGGGCTGCAGCTGCTTTTTAAAGAGAAAGAGAGACCATGCCCCAGTGGGCTGGTATCTCAGCAGCTATTGGCTGAAGGAGCGGAAGGAGCTCCCACAGCACCTCTCCCTTTTGTTTAAGTAAGAGAGTTCTAAACCTACTACGAAATTATACACAATAAGAACAAATATTCCTGAACTAGTTTAAGTCTTGTATAATAAATAACTTGGCCAAGTCATGAGAGGAAAGTAACTACATTTATCTAGTCTTCAACCCCATCGAAGATCTGAGAAGGGAAATAATGTTACCTGAGTAATTAGGAAGTACAATCAAACAACTTCCAAAATATGCAACAAATCACAGAGACAACTGGCTACCTGGGCAATCACCCAAAGTCACGTTTGCAGCATTGAAGCAACCAACTTTGGCTAAGGCCTAGAATAACTGACAGATTATTTTTAAAGGCAAGAAATTTTTCAAAACCATCTTACCCTGTCTTGGCAAGATTTGACAGTTCTGCTTATCCATTTCTGGACACTATGTATTTTGTCAGTAGTTGAGGTATGGTCAGTTCCTTGCCCAGAGGCCAGCTTTGCCAAGAAGAAGACAAGCTCCAAGTGGAGTGTCTTTGGTGCTCTCGGGAATAGATCGGTGTTGCCAGGAGCGATTGTGTCTCACTACCACAGAACTCCAAGTTAGATTAAATGCCATTCTCCACAGCTCTTTGAAGAGGTTGAAGATTATTTATACAGAAATAATCTCTATGTATCTAAAGAACCTGATTAGTCTAACTATAAAAGTGACAAACATAGATGACTATTGATCTACAAGTCTTAATACCTATCTAACTTAAAGACTAAGAGAATAAACAACTGTGTAATAAATGAGGACAATGACCTCCAAATGTAAACAATGTACAAGTATACATTGCAATATGGTAAAAATATATATATATATATATCAATACATAAACAATATATAAGTATCTTAATCAGAGGTAGAAATGTACACTGTAATATGGTAAATATATATTATATCAATACATAAACAATATATAAGTATCTTAATCAGAGGTAGAAATGTACACTGTAATATGGTAAATATATATATCAATACTATATATATATATATCAATACATAAAAAATGTTCCAAACAGAGGAAGAAGCATGCATGCACACAACATTCAACACAACTTAACTTTGTATCCATATACAAGAATCTATGCCAATGTATTTATCTATAAACAATAACTCAAAAATATCAATCTATTATTCCATCATTTCCCCCCCTTTTTTTTAAAAACCGATCCCTGAGCCTATAAAATTCCTCCCCCAGCCTGCAACCATATACTAATTATACTCAACCCCTAAATGATGTCCCTAAACCCAAGGACAAACTGTGCTGGGAGAGGGTATGTCGTCCTCTAGAATTACTTCCAGCTGTCATGGGGGCAACATTCTTTCTAGGGGATCCTGTGAAAGTAAAATAATGGTTAAAATTCAAGATCAATGTCTGGTAAAATTACAAATAGTCTCTGAGTATTTTGTGGAGGTCTCGCCAGAATGTTGTAAAAGATGTGCACTGTTTCAGCTAACCAAGTTGGAATCGTCTTGTGCATCTGGTACCCAAAACAGGTCTTGTAGTAGCGCTATCAGTATCATGATGTCTTATCAACCAGGTGGAGTTGTTGTTATGGTGCCCCATCTTCTTCCTGGAAACTTCAAAGATAGTTGCATGAAAAATTCATTGTTCATTGTGGAAAACTTAAACATTATTTATATAGACATACACATACACACACACACACACATATTCAATGAAAGGTATGATAGATATGAAGAAAAGCAAAGATGTTTTCTAAATTCTTTTTTCTTTCTGACCCATATCATGGCTCTTGACATGAGACAGAAACTCCAGAAACTCTGGGTTTTTCTCTTAACAACAGGTTTGGAATTAGAGAGGGACTGAGCCAGAGTCCAACTCCAAAACCAGCTCTATATACTTATGAATAAAATAAAAAAATAGCTCAGTCAGTAGAGCATGAGACTCTTAATCTCAGGGTCATGAGTTCGGTCCCCATGTTGGGTGCCAATCCTGTTGTAAAAGGAACAGGCAGCATTCCTGGTGCCCAGCTAGCTTAACCCCCCGAATAATTACACAGAAACTGTATTCATTTAAACACTGCCTGGCCCATTTTATCTAGCCTCTTTTTGGCCAACTATCACTCTTGATCTAACCATTTCTATTAATCCGTGATCACCACAAGGCCATGGCTCACTGGGAAAGCTTCCAACCAGCGTCCCTCTCAGGCAGGAGAACCATGGCGTCTGCCACACTGCCTTTTTCCCAGCATTCTGTTCTGTCTATCCTGCTTACCTGATTTTACCTTATCAAAAGGTCAAGGCAGTTTTCTTTATTCACCAATGAAAGCGACACATAGAAAGAAGGACTTCCTACACCATTACAGATTGGCTGCCCAACGTGGTAAACTGACTCCACATAAAACCTGAGAGGGCTTAAAAAGGAATTCTAGACACAAATATAAAGTTTAGCACAGCTGGTGGTGTGCCATAACTGCTTTAAGAGAGAATATCCTGACTCAGCAACTGTACCAAAAAAAAAAAAAAAAAGGCCGTGTGGTTTTAAAACGGGCTTCCTGGGCTATGCTGTCAGTGCGAACTCTGGCTATGAAGCATTTCAATGGCTTTAATGGGACCAGATGTTTGTGTGCCTACTTGACATCAGGAAGAAAGTACTCTGAGACCATGCCAATGGCTTAGCACTCCCTGCCTGGGCAGGCGGCAGGATCAGATTTACTAGGCGTACACAAGCAGGAGAGCATGGCAGATTTCTGCTGCCATACAGAGAGATGTTTCCAGGCTGTGCAGTGCTCTGCCTGGCAGATTTGGCTGTAACTCAGATAAAAAGCTCATTCTGAGAGTTAAAGTGCTGAGTGTGGCTCCTACCTGGTGGCCCCAGAGCTAGCAGAAATGGTATGTCCACCATTTTGAAATTGGAGAGAGGTGGAGCCAACATCCAGAGCAGCTGCAACCAAGCTGTTTAGCATTTTATTTTTTTTCACATTTAATTTTTTATTATTGCATTATAAATAGTACCATTCAAAATTTCCACCTCCTCCGCTCCTCCCATTTCCCTCCCGCTTCCCCACTCCCCCTCCCTTTTCCCCTCCAGTCCTAAGAGAGGGCAGGTTACCCTGCCCTGTGGGAAGCCCAAGGCCCTCTCGCCTCCATCCAGGCCTAGGAAGGTGTGAATCCAAACTGACTAGGATCCCAAAAAGCCAGTACATGCAGTAGAATCAAATCCCAGTGTCATTATCATTGGCTTCTCAGTCAGTCCCCATTGTCAGTCATATTC
>PVIU01024573.1:0-25320 GCA_004026605.1 Ondatra zibethicus
CCCCTCCTCCCTCCCCCTTCTTCCTTGAAAGAGGGCATGGTGCCCTGCCCTGTTGGAAGTCCAAGGCCCACCCCCATCCCTCCCGGCCTAGGAAGGAGTGCATTCAAAAAGACTTGGTTCTCAAAAAGATAATACACGCAGAAGAGATAGGTCCTGGTGTCACTGTTGATGGCTTCTCCATCTGCCAACTTTCGCCGCCACATTCAGAGAGTCTGGTTTGATCATATGCTCATTCAGTCCCAGTCCAGGTGGATTGGTGCGCTCCCATTAGTTCAGGCACACTGTCTCAGTAGGTGGACCAGCCCCTCACGGTCCTAACTTCCTAACTCATCTTCTCCCACCTTCTGCACATTTTTAGCATATCCGTGTCACACACTTTAGCCCTGAAGCAGCCCTGCCTCATCTGTACCTCCACTCCCAACAACCTACAGCCTCATGACACCCAGGGCCATCCCCTCACCCATAAGCACTGAACTCAAGCAGTACAAAAGGCTGTGGCTGCAAGCCTTTTAAGGATACTGGGTATAGCAGGTGACGTCTCAGAGCTGTCGGTCTGGACATCATGTTGGCTCACACAAATGTCATGCCCTACTGTGGTCAAGTGGCTTCTCTGATCTCAGCACTGCAAACAGTAAAATTAAGGCCAGGTTTTTCAGTTTCTCAACTGCTCCCATCTGACTGCTGATTTTCCCTTCAGTGACGTCAGCAGAAATGAGCTGTGGGAGGCTCCTATCAGTCTGATTGATACCTCTCTCCTCCCAGGGTACAGAGGTGCAAGGGCACCTTAAGCTAGAAGACAGGCTGGGGTAGTCATGTGCCACACCCTGCTCCACACCCTGGTTCCAGCAGCTGGCAAACGGCACTGTTCCACGCCATGGCCATGGGCATACAGTACTGCTCCACACCCTGACCATGGCCGTGGGCATACAGCACTGTTCCACACCCTGACCATGGCCATGGGCATACAGCACTGTTCCACGCCATGGCCATGGGCATACAGCCCTGTTCCACACCCTGGCTATGGTATGCAACTCTGGTGAGCACCATCACAACCTCATCAAGTGCCTATGGGAAGACTAAGGCAAAGGCAGGGTGGCAGGCACAAGTGCAGACACACAGCTCAGCTAAGGGCTTCCCCACAGAGTTCTATGTCACGTGAGATGACAGACGCCAGAACACTCTAGAAAAAAGCATAGGCTTCCTGTATCTGCCTGAATCACACCAGACAATTAGGACTGATGGAACAAAATGGGCATGACATGTCCCTGTAAGATTCAGCTACACCAGGCAGCCTGGCCCCACATCTGCCCAGCTAGAGTTGTTGCAGGAGCCTAAGGAGCTTGTGCCTCAGGAAGACCTGCTGCCAGAAGGAAATGGAAGAGCAAGAGGTCAACCAGGCATTCCCAGAGGCTCAGAGGACACTTATCTCAAGCCACAAGTCAGAGTGCTAATTACCTGCTAATTTATGTGCATTGCTATATGCTCTAAAATCAATGAAAATATATTTCATTGTAAATACCAGACACCTAATAACATTGATTATTATGGTAAGTCATCCAGAGATAAGGAGTGTCACAGCAGAGGCTGGTGTCCCGCCCTGGAGTCTGAGACTCAGCTAATCCAGTGTGTTCCACCCAGCCATGTCCAGGCACACTGTGGCCAGAGGCAGAGGCATGCCCTCCGATGAACACAGCCCACCAACCAGCAGCTCACAAATGATCTACACCTAAAGCCAAATGTCAGCCTGAGGCAAGCAGCTGATCCACAGAGAACACCCACATGATTCATCTTCACAATGTGGTACCCTGCATTTGAGACACACACACACACACACCTGTAACTCCTTAGTATTAACATGTTGTCCACTCTTCCATGAAAATATGTGACATTTCAAAAATTCTCAAATGGCTCCTTCAGCTGACTACCCTAGAGCAGGGCATGGAGCTCAGAGAATTCTTCCTATTTGTCCACTAGGTTCCCATACTTCAGCACACACCATATGGATGTGTGCATGTGGCTATACATTTGTACATATGGGTGCACAACCACATGCACATTCATATATGTGTATACACATGCACACTTAAATTAGCAATGTATGCATTCATGGACACCCCCACATGGACATTCACATAAACATATATTTGTTCACACTCTTATATGTACACCCACATGCATATGCACATACATACACATATGCTCATACATACATGGAAATACACTTATGTCTACACACACATATACACAAGAAGTCACACATATATATGCACACATTATACTCACATGCACATGCATATCTATGTGAATCCACACATGTACACAAACATGCACACACATATGTGTGTGCTAATCCATGTGTATATTCATGTATGTACAAACAGATACATCTATGCATGTGCACATAAGTGTACTGATCGTTTTAGCTTTAATTCTAATTACCTTTGTTTTCTCAGAATGCAAAACCATCCTTAGTAATCTCTCTGGTACCTTTCTGTTGTTGTTTTGAAAGCAAAATTGACCTATTTCTTCTGGACCAGTGTAGTTCTCCCATCCTAACTTCTATTTATGGTAAAGAAGCAAATAAAAAGTCACAGCCTCCCTGGTTGACAGGATATCTGGCCATGACTACTTGTGTAGCCTCAACCACGTGGCCTTTGTCCATGAGTAGCACTCCCCTGCCCAGCTGCTTCCCAATTCCAGGCCCTATGACCTTGGCAGAGAGAAAGGACTTCAGAATCAGGGATCATCCCTCTTGTGGAGAGGGGGCAGAATTAACTACCTTCCTGCTCACTATTTTGGCAAAAGCTCTGAGATTTATGCAAACCCACAATCACATACAGTTGTGACAGGTTTTTTTAACCTAAGAGCATTAGAAATATATGGATGTAAAACTGAATTCTCTCAGCAAGATAATAAAATATTTTCCCGCTCAGGCATGTCATGTGAGCAGAATGGATGGTCCTGGGTATCCTACAGAGCATCTGGGGATTCTTAGAATCCAAGAGTGCTCTTACCAAATTTTCATAAGTGGGAACTGATAATTCTTTGAAATCATTTAGTATTGTAGCCAAATAAAACTTAACAAACCCCATCTGGTGTGTGGATCACGTAGCATGAGTTAATAATGAGTGTACTACTGTTTTCCCAATGGTGACTATGCACACATAACAAAGTACTCTCATGCATCCATTTTCTATCAATGTTTCCTCTTCAGAGTCCTCTACAGCAGTCCCTCCTCCCTCTCTGCAACTTGGTCCTCTTTGAGCTGCCCCTCACCTGGCAGGAATCTGTGAAGGTGCCAGAATCCCTTAGGCACGTGGTAAGGTTAAACCTGTCTCTCAGCCACTTAACTGAGCCTATTCTCAATGCAGAATATTCTCAGTGCAGTGAAGCGCTGCTGAAAGCTGACTCTGAAGAAACACAAAAGATGATAAATCCACCCGAGGGATAGAGCCCATTGGCTCTGATTCAAGGGACCCCACATTAGGCATCCATCTCTAGACTGGAGGTTGGTCTGCCTGATCTTTTGGTGTTTGATGTCAATCTGGAGTATGTTTTGTTTATTCTCATTAACCTGGACTACTCTACATTTTCTGAAGATGCTTTGCTGGCTCTCGGGCATCTACACAGAAGCCATCTAAAAGCTATGTCAATGTGCACCCTACATAGAAAGGTCTGAACTGAGCCTTGAGCTATTCAGAAAGGCAGCCCACAATGAACAGGCCTGTCCCAAAGAAGTCTGCATTCAAAGCTATTCCATAACTGGGTCCTGAGCTTCAGGACTCCTCTCCCATGGTGGCATGTCACTACTATGGGATATCTCTGCGATGGACCCACCAATCCCCAATCACCCCGAATGCAGTTAGTTCATAAATCCTTTTGCCACTCTACTGGCTTCCTGTATAAATGGACATCCTCAGCTTCAGTCCGTTCTGTATTCTTATTCTCTCCCAAACCCTGTCAGTTCTTCCCAACTTCTCCAGAACCCAGCACACCTGCCTGCTCACATATAGGACTCAGTGCTATCTGCTCTGGAGAAGAACTGCTCCTGGGTGAGAAGATTCTTCTCCTCTGGCGGTCACAGCCTGGGGATTCAGGACACAGACTGAATGGGTGCTGACTCATAAGGAAGTCACCTCTCAGGTAGCAAAGAGGCTCCATGGCAAGCAGCCAAAACTCCTGGTCCTGCACTGTGTGGGTCTGTAACCTTGGCAACAGTCATTCTTTCTCTCCAACACCCCTTTGCTGTTAGATATACATGGAAAGGGCAGGGCAGGTTAAGGACCATCAGAAACTTAGTGGTCCTCCATCAGTCACGTCCCAGGACCTCCCTGAGGGCAGCACAGCTCATAAGGGTTCAAAAAGGCTTACCTTCCTGTTCTGGGCCTCAGAGTCCCAGGCAACAGAAACCCTGACTGGACCACATTCAGTCATGCCTCTTCCATTTCAACAATGAGTTTTACATTTCAGGGGACAAACCCTCTAAATTCCAGCAGCTAGGAGCTGATACGGTTTCAGACTGACCCAGGCTAGTAAGAGAAGGAGGGAGGGAGCGTCTGTGAGAGGTAGAAGCCATAGCTAAGGGTATTATTTCTGACAGCCACACTGTGGTAGATTGAGTGAGAATGGCTTCCACAGACCCATATGTGTGACTATTTGGTTTCCAGCTTGTGGAACTGTTTGGGAAGGATTAGGAGGTGTGACCTTGTTGGAGGTATATCACTGGAGGTGGGCTTTGAAGTTTCAAAAGCCTCCAGCCATCCCAATTTCCTCTCTCTCCCTCTCTAATCTCTCTCTCTCACTTCTGCTCTTGCTCTGCCCCCTACTTATGGATCAAGCTGTGACTCTCAACTGCTCTTGACATCATGCTTTTGATCCATGGACTCTAACCCCTGAAACTATAAGCTAGTTAAACAAATTATCTAGGCCATGGTGCTTTAGCAAAGAAATAGAAAAGTAACTAAGACACACAGGGACACACAAGACATTCTGAATTATGAGTTAAACATTCACAGAAGCCTGTGGAATCCATCCAATAAGAGCCTGCATTTGACGGCATGAACGAGCACAAAGAAACCCGTGCACCCTGACTCACTTAGAATGCTAGTTCCTGGGGCTTAGCTCCAAGCGATCGGGGCTTCAGTCAGACACCCATTAGGGACATTTTAGGCTGAGGATATAGCTCAGTTGGTAGAGTGCTTATCTAGTAAAGCCCTGGGTTCAATTCCCAGTACCACATAAAAGTGGGCAGGTACTGGCACATACCTATAATCCATGCACCTGGGAGTTGGCAGCAGGAAGATCATATATTCCTGGTCACCCTTGGCTACTGTGGGGACCAACAGAAGTGGGTCCAGTTCACCTTGAGCACAGGTCAGAGAGTTCAGGCCTATTCCTGCTCCTTCAAGGATATGACAGGAGGTTTGACCCAAGGAGTGGCTGCCTACAGGATGCTTGGTCTAAGATGTTGTCTTGTATGCCCTGCCTAAACAACAGAATACTTAACTCAGGGTATAGCTACTTGATGCTTCGGGTTTTGAAGAGGTAATTACTCTGTTTGCTCTTTGTATCATGTTAAATCAGTCTCTTGCTTTCTCCCCATTTTGGATTGGGGTATATAAGCATATGGAAAATAAACATGGGCAAATTCAGTATCCACTGAATTACCCTCCCAGTCCTATTCTGTGTCTCTGTTCCTTTTCTTTCATATTTCTGTTCCTCCTGCCTAAAATTTCTAATCCTCATGTCCCTACCTTGGAATGTGAGAACCCCATTGAGGCTGGACTATGATAGATGTCGCCACAACATGGGACCCCGACAGGCAACCTGATGAGTTTGAGGCCAAAGTGGGTTACATGAAACCCCATGAAGAAAAGAAGAGGAGGAAACGAAGGAAGAGGAGGAGAGCATCTCCCTTGCAGGGGTAGCATCATTGGAATGCTGTCTGTCCTTGGTCTGTTAGAAAATCCTATGCTCCTCCCTCTGCTCAAGTGAGGGATGAAAGGCGCTATCATTCCTGGGTCATATGTGACAATACTGCTCAGCCTTTTGTGAGGAACACACACAGACTTACAATCTGACACATAGAATGCAGGTAAGTCCTACCAGCCCCTGCTGCGGTGACTCTGGTGGTCCTTGGTGATCTCTGCACTCAGAGACTACACTGTGCATTACTACACCTCTGTCATCCATCACAGTAAGTCAGCTTGTGGGACTGCTATGTGTCACTCTAAAGCTTTAAAATAATGATGATGATGATGATGATGATGATACAGTAACTATGCTCAAGCCCAGAAAACCCCCTACCAACACCTGCAGAAGACTCTTCAACACAGACACAGTCAATAGCAATTCTTAATGCCCATCAAGACCAACCCTTTTCTTTCTAGTAGAAAAGCTGAGGATTCTAGGGATGGTACTATGAAATTTCTATTCTAGGAGCTGCAAAACATAGAAAGAAAAAGAATAAAGATATGAAGATTATTCTTTTAAAATTACCTCACTTCATTGCTCTAGCCAGGAAGGGAGTAACCTGGACCCCATGTCAGCCCTGCATCTGCTGTGAGCACCCACACCCTCTGGCACCTTCTTGAAAAGAATGAGTTGTGATGCCCACAGGAGCAGTGGTCCAGCCAAGCCTCAAGCAGGGACTGCTGCCATTCCTAATCTTAGCATTATCGGAGTAAGAGGTTCAAGCTACTAGGACCACAGTGTCCTCAGAATTCTCACACCCACACATTTACAAATGTTCCTATTAAAATAAGGATGGGTTAAATCAGGCTAGACCTCCAGGCAGGGACCGAGGTGTTTTCACTTTTGTTTTATCCTTGAAGATCCATGAAAGATGATATTTAAAGCCCAGAAACCCAGCTTCCCCTGTCACAGTGAGCTCAGACATCTTCATGCTTGTGAGTCAGAACACCAGCTCTTTCCACCCAAGACTCAGATAAAATTTGTGGCTGAAATTTCAAAAGAGGAGGAAGACACCCCTAGCACCAATTGGCAGGGTTGAAAGGCTGTGGGGACTGTGCTTACTCCTACCATGCTTCTCTATACAAAGGTCAGGCAGCCACTGGGGCAGACTAACCCATCTCTACACATAGAAGGAAATTCCATTTCCACAGCCCAGATGACATTCATGTCCACAAGATTCCCCATACTCCCACATCCTGCAACTCCCCATTCCCTATTAGCTAAAGGGCCATGGTGAGCAGCTGCAACTTTTGCTCAATCAAAGGAAGCACCCTCACCCTACCTGCCACTGAGCACAGCAAGCATGTGTACAAGACATGCCATGGTAGGACTCAAGGGATGAGCCTACCATTCCCTGCCCAAAACCTTCCTGCCTGTATGAGTAAATCCTAGGCCAGGTCAGCGAAAGGCTGGTCTCCAAACAACTAGAATATTAGGGGGCATTTGAAAGAACAGTAAGTAATAACTTTCATTCTGAGGAATATAAAGTCCTTCTTGAGACTCATTCTAGACTGGGAAAGGAAAGAATTGGCCATTTGAGAAGAAACCAAAAGGCAGGACAAGCAAAGTCAATACCTTGATGAGTCACCTCCATCCTGAAAGAATCATCTCTTTGACTTTGCTCTCTACACAGCCAGCTCAGGAGGGCAGAGGCCCCAGCAAGGACCCAAATGGGCAGGCACACATGCACAGGCATGTACGGACAGGCACACACAGCCTAGGGACCTGGGTCTCTGAAACATCAGACTCTTGGACCATTCTTCTCAAAAGTTGCTGGATCCCAATTGAGGTGCTGGCCAGGCTCAGAGGGCTCAGATAAGGACACCTAAAGTAGTTTGGCTATTATGAAAATTCCAGTCACTTCCTCAAAACAGAAGACAAACTGCCAGCAAATATGGCTTTAAATTCTCAAGCTAACCAAGAAGATCATCATATTCCAGGAGGTAGCTGACATCTGGACACCAACGTCACCAGCAAATTCTGTCATTTTGCTTTAAGGAATAAGAAACCAAACATTTTACTTTAAGTAATTCCCTTAATTTCAAGTTCCTAATTACACAGACTTAACATAATTCAAGAAGAATAAATGTAACTGAATTCAGAGTATCTACCAGATTTTTTTTCTTTTAGAACACAGGCAGGCATTAGGAAAGTGGTCTCTGGGCACTGTATGCTTCAGGATGTGACAGTAGACCTCCTGCATCTATTCTGAGTAGTGGCGCTTTGTTTGTTTTGCTTTGTTTTCACTTTTGTTTTATTTATTCTTTGAATCTTTCAAATCTTGCATCTTCATCTCATTCATTTCCCCATTCCTTCATATCTACCCTCGGCTCTTGCAAAATCCCCCATCCCCAAAATAAAATAAAATAAAATTTAAGAGAAAAAAAGAAAGAAAACTCAGTTTTATGGAAGCTGTGACACAGTGAGTCACACAGCAAACTCTTTTATCCATACAACTTTACTTGCAAGTGTTCATCACAGAGTCATTGGTCTTGTTCAAGGCCTCTGGTTTCTGCTACACTATTGATGCTGAGCCCTCAGTAGACTTCCTCCTGGTTATCCTCTTGTTGCCCTGTGTTGTGGAGATCCTGCAGCTTTGGGTCTTCAGGACTAGCCCTGTCACAAGCTCCAGCAGATCACAGATGGAGTGGATATTACGGTGGGTCAACTCATAACCCTGGTTCTGGGCCTGAGTAGTTGCAGAGTTGGTCAGCCCACCAGCACTCTTCTGTCCTCATCACCAGGGTGAGTTCTCCTGAATAGCCTTGTCAAGTTCAACCCTTGCAGTGATGAGCAAGGGTCAGGGCCAGTTCCCCTGCTTCCATGTCCTCAGGGTCAGTTCTCACACACCCACACCTTCAGGGCCAGCTCTACTGTGTTTAATGACCTCAGGGCCAGGTCTCCAAACTGCCTCAGGCACTGATGGGCAGGAAGGGGGCATCTCTCCCCCATCCATGCTGCCATGTGACAGATGAGTAATGGAGACAGCTCTCCCACTCTCACAGCCTCAGGGCTGGCTCTACAGTGTTGCCCAGGTGAGTTGCAGGGCCTGCTCTTCCAAGTGTTGCAGCTGATAGAGGTGTTTTGAGTAGTGTTTTAATTAGTTCTTTGCTTTTGTCATCAGATAATTTCCTGAAAGAGAATAGTGTTTTCAAAGGGAGATTTACTAAGTGATTCCTTTGGGAGAAGAAAGTATTTTTAAGTGTATTCTGCATATACAGACTTTCAAATAAAAAATACTGGATGAAGAACTTTAAATATCAAAAACACTGCAGAGGTAGGTGCCATGCTGCAGAATCAGGAAGTAAAACTCAGAGGACTTCAGCTGGAGGGCATCCCAGAGCTATAGAGAGGAGACCTGTGTCAAATATGAGAGTGGATGAAGTGTAATAGATGGAAAGGCCAGTTGCTGAGATGGGGCTTTCATGGATTCTCTGACCTAATTTCAAGAACTCAAACTGCCTGTCAAGCTCGGCTTTTAGCCATACTGGACACACTTGCCCTATAGAAAAGAGAAAGGAAAGTGGAGCTGACTCTAGGCATTACTTATTCCACAACCCTCATGTTCATGGGAGATGATTACAGGTCATCCTCCAGGAGCCCCGAGGGCTTTGCATCATCAGACAGTCACCCCACAACAGCACAGCACTGCTCACACTGTGGTGCGCACAGAACCAACTGCAGGCGCCAATGAAGGTCGGTTTAACCCCTAAGCCTGCGCTCAGGCTTGTGTTTCCAGTGAGCCCCATACTCAGAAACATGATATAGAATGAGTAAATAAGTCTATTTAAACTCTTGGGTCAGCACATCGTTAAAGATTACATTATAAACTAATAAGTCCTTATGACTCATTTTCTAGATCTATATTTTCTGGATTTTTTTAAGGAGGGACAGCCTAATTGAGGCAGGGTCTCCCGTAACCTCAAACTCACTACATAGCAGAGGCCGGTCTTGAATTCCAGTCTTCCCACCTCTAACTCCAAATACTGTGGTGACAGATGTGGCTCCCACATCTGGCCTACATCCAACTATTTAAGTAGCCCAATAACAAATGATACACTTTGTTCGATCTGTACTAAACTATTTATGTAGGGGGAAATCATATACTAACTAAAAGACTGATATGAAGGATGAGGTTATATTTCTTCTTGATAGGAACCTCTCTCTAGTTCCCCTAACAACCAAGTTAAAACAAGGTTCGTATCCAAAAAGATGTTAAACATCAAGAGTGGCAAAGCCATCCTGGAATGATACAGATGACATGTCACTCAGTCTTTCTAGACCTGTTTATGAAAGACATTATTGGAAATACTTTGTATTATAAAGTCAATAAAATATACAAAATCAGAAAAAAAATTAAAGCACTGCCCATCTCCTAGAGACGGCCTCCTGGTGGTGCTTAAATTTTTATCCACTTTCTTGCATGTACACACACACACACACACACTTTTGGTTCTGACACAGTGAACATCCTCTGACTTCTCACAGTTATGAAGCTGGAAGAAAACATCAGAAGCCCTCTAGCCTTACTTTCTCTTTTCAGTTATGAACCAGTGCTCACCTGAAACCCACTCAGGAAGATGAGACTGGGGGGAGAGAGGGAATCATGACTTTGAGGCCAGGCTAGGCTACAAAGTGATTTCCAGGTTAATGTAAAGCATGTATTAAGATTCTGTATCAAAAAAGGAAAAAAATAGAGCTATAAAGATGGCTCAATAGTTAAGAACAAGCCCTTACCGCCCTTCCAGATGACCCAGGTTCAAGTCCCAGTCCCTACATAGCAGCTCATAACTGTCTGTAACTATAGTTTCAAGTGATCTGGTGCCCTCTTCTGGGTTCTGTGAGCACCAATCACTCATGTGGTATACAGACATGTATCCAGGTAGAATACATATACACATAAAATAACATTTTAAAAAGAAGCAAACCAAAGCAAAGCAATGATCATGATTGCCCAGGACCCAAGGGCTACTTCCCCTGGAAACATCACCTCTTCATTGGGTTTGCAGTGTCTGCTGTGTGTCCTGAATGAAGTGAAAAGGCATGGCATCTCTCTACATGTGTTCTCAGCTGCTTTCAGATCCCACTTAGCTCTGCACTAGGCAATCTGCCAGGGCTACAACACAGAGATAGTGTGACCTAGTTTGACTAGAAGGGCCTGGTCCCTTCTTAATGGTGGTTTGAATAAGAATGGTCCCCATTGGCTCATATATTCAAATGCTTAGTCACCACCAGGGGCTGGCACTATTTGAAGGATTAGAAGGATTAGGAGGTGTGGCCTTTTTGGAGGAAATGTGTTTCAAAAGCCCACACTAAGTCCTCTCTCTCTCTCTCTCTCTCTCTCTCTCTCTCTCTCTCTCTCTCTTGCTGTGGATCAGAATGTAGCTCTCAGCTACTGCTCCAGTACCATGTATGCCATCCTGCTCCATGCTCCCCTTCATAATGATAAAGGATTAAACTTCTGAAACTAAACAAGGACCCAGTTAAATGCTTTCTTTTATAAGAATTACCTTGCTCTTGGTGTCTCTTCACAGCAATAAAACAGTGATCAGGACACACTTCTGTCCCCTTCAAGATGGAAGATGTCTACCAGCCACCAAGGAAAGGACATACAAGACACAAATGGAGAAAAGGTGGCACCTGACTTCCTGAAAGTTCTTAACCTATTCCCAGAAAAAACACAATACTCCCTCCCTGTGCTGTCCTGCCTTGCTCCCTCACTATCCTGCCTTGCATCTGTGATTCCCACCACTGACCCATTATTTCCCCAACTACATTGGTCTTGTAGATGCTGCTTTTCCATAAGATGAGTTCTGGATTTGGTCTCAGTAACAATGAATGTTAGACATTTCTAAGCATTATTTCTTCACAAGAAAATTCTCTACTTGACCAATTCCCTCTTAAAGAAGCTCTACACTTATTTCCCACTAAAAATTATGCGGTAGTCAGCCATCTCGACTGTGGGTGGTTGGAGATATCTCCAACCTCCTTAGAATAAACTTTCAGTCCCATGATACTGTAAAGGCAAACATGTAAGACTGTAGAAAGGTACACCCACACTGCTCTGTTGAGCCTTGACTTCTCAGCTTCTAGGTTTGATGAAAGCCATAATATCCCTCCCTTCTCTCCTTACACAATTGCTGGGAAAATGCCAACAAAGATCATAAGTCAAAACATTCCATAAACTCAGAAGCCCATGGAACTGCTGTTTAGCACATACCATTCAGGGACATTTCTCTTTTTCTGCTTGGATCACTGGGCATGAGTCTGAACCATCAGTTTTTAAAAAGATACAAATAAATTGAACTAAATGAGTTCACAAGGCACTTCTGACAGAATGAAACTCCCACACAAGGCTGTATTTTAGCACCTTAATGCCACACTCAGAGCCACCAGGATGGAATCACACTTTGCCATCTATGTGCATGCAGAATTCTCTCTACAAACAAATTCTCACGTGCTCTTTCTCTAATAATATCACATCTAATTCTGCATAGTGGACACTCTGTATTTCCTAAGTAATCCATTTTGTACAAGAGAAAAAAGACACGCAGCTATTCATGGTCTTCTGAAGTTAATACTGGTAAAAGGACCTTGAGTCACTAGATAGCAGAAATGACCTTGAACTTCAGATCACCCTACCTCTACCTCCTACCTTCTAATCCTCCTCCCTCCTACTAAGGGGTGCAGGGACTGCAGGAGTGTACTGCGTGCCTAGTTTATTCAATGCTAAGACCCAAGCCCAGGGTTTTGCGCATACTACGGAAGCATTCTGTCAACCAAGCTATACTACTTTTTTTTTTTTGCTTATACATAAGATATGGTATTTATTATCTTTATCTTTTGCAGTGCTTGGAACTAAACCCCAACTACTTTTTAAAATTAAGTTTCTTTCCCTCTTCTCAGTGCTGGAGATTTAACCCAGGGCCTTGTGCATGCTAGGCAAGCACTCTAGCACGAAGCTCCACCCCAGCAGCTAGGAGAGTATCTTCTTTAGAGGATGAAGAACATGACGCAATGGCTATGAGAATACACTCTCTTCAAGAAAAAGACAGGTAGAAGGTCTTCCATGTGGAAGAGATGGCATTTGTAAATTAGTGGGGACGACCTAATGGAGGCCCGTGGGGCCTTCATTTCTTGAAGCTTAACAACACTCAGGAAGCTCATTTTGTTTCATGCTGTGATGAGGGAGGGGCATCTCCCTCTGAGGACCAGTGATCAATGTACCTCAGCTTGCCTCAGGGACAACCACTCAGCATAGTCCCAAGCTCAGTGGATAGCCACTGAACAAAGGAGTGAATAAGTGAATACTTTTGAGAACTCTTAGCCCATAAAGGCCTTGTGTATCCAGAGTCTACTCTCCTCTTCTCCCAGTATTTGGCCTGAGGCAAGCCCTCATTCCCCAGCTTCTCCTCCTAAGATAGCCTTTTGAGCCTCCCCATCCCTGTCGTACACTTTAACTCCCCTGTTCTCTTCACACTGCAAAGGTAACACTACTTATAGCTGGAGAAGAAACAGTCACAGTCTAAGAGAAGATGAAATGAAGAACATAAGGAAGGAAAATGGTGAAGATAACACTGAGTAGGTCAGATCATAACACAAACAGTGGGCAAGGATGCAGAGGAGCTACCGACAGGGTAAATCAGTCTCACCAGAGACTGATCAAAGGGACATGCAGCTTCCTCCCAAAAGCAGTCAGTGGTCATGGTGAAAACCAAGCACTACCAAGTCATCCCACCAGCATGAGATGTGCAGTTTGCAAAATTCCACTCAGCTAATGAAGATGCACTTGCAACGTGTAGGTGAAATTTGGAATGTGTTGTTAGTCAAAGGGGAAACATTTGCTCAGGACCAAGGGCCTGTAGGACATGCATCCTTGACCCTCTGCTGTCCTGCTGTACCAATGGCTGCACACTATTCTCTCTCCCCCCTTCTCCTCAAGAGACTTCTGGGTGTGTTACTGTGCTCAGCATTGGCTCTAGAAGAGGACATCACTTCAAATCCTTCTACTTCCCACATCACTCCCAAGGCCTAAGAAAGCAAGGAGGCTCACAGATTTTACTGAAATGGGTTGACAGAGCTGCCCACTGAGATGGAAAGTTCCTGTTTCATCAGTTTACGTGGAAACTAAGAGAAAATCCACAGAGGGAACTTTCTGTATCTGTTCTCTGACCCAAGTGGCTACGTAGTGAGTCTCTAGTCAGTCTCCTGCTGAAAACAGCAGCTATAACTTCTGTTTTCTGAAGAAAAGTGAAACTGTGTGTCTGCCCCAAATGGCGTACCGTGGTCCCTTGGATAACCACAATAACCAGCCAGAGGCCACTGTAACCCTGTGATCCCAGTTAAGCACCTGTGTCCTTGTGTCAATGGCTCAAGGAGCAGTTGTCACAGCACTGGGGAACCTGTATTAGATGCACACTGTGAATGGAAGAGAAATGTCAGTCCGAAAACTGTAAAAGAGGCAAAATTATAGAGACATAAAAATATGAGTGATGGCCATTGTTCAAGGAGAAGATCTGGGGTATAAATTGTGAAGCACAGAGAACTTTCAGGGTGGAGAGATTGCCCCACACATGACTGTAATGCATATGTACTAGCAATATGAGTTTGCCAAACCCAGAGTCCCATGGTACAGAAAGAGATCTTAACATATGTGAATTTAGCAACAACAAATAGGCAGTAGGGGACCCCAGGTTGGAGCACAAACTATGGCAAAAGAATCTATTCATATTACAGATTGTGAAGTGATCTACAGGGTGAATAAGAGGTTGCCCATGTTAGGAATTTTTCCTAATGCGAGCTCTTGCCGACACAAATTCCCAATCAAGCCAAATCAAAACAAGCCAAATTTAAAAATATCCAGGTTTAATGGGATTCCTGCACTCTTGGGTGGCCCTGAGGGGGAACTGGGAGGCCGCCCACCAGGAGGAAGGAAAAGGGACCACGTGATCCTCTTTTGGGAGTTCACTTAAATACTCTGTGGGAGTGGTCCTGACCCCCTTCATGCTGGGATTTGGTGCCCAGACCAATAGGGCTCTCAGGCCTGGGGGCTGGGGGCTGGGGGCTGGGGCTGTACTTCCAACTTAACAGTCCATATAACTATGAAAATGAGTAGACCCGTAACACTAAAGCTAAGTGAGGCTGCATACAAGCGCACCACTCAAGCTGATAAAGTGTGCCCAGAGGAGTACAGACCAACAACGCTGATAATGCGCATGCATACTGGGATTGAAAATTCAGCAAGAGGGTGTCATTGGGTGTTAGAAAACAGGATTCTCACTGCGGGGGTTGAGGTGGGTTGTTTGAAAGGTACAAGGGGAGATCAGAGTGATCCACAGAGTGATAGACCAGTGATAGTTACACCAGGAGGAACACGTGTTTAGAGCAATGTAGACACAGACAGAACAATTTCTACAGAACTGAACATACTTCCCAAGCATGCTACCCATCAATGTGAAGCCGATTATTTACTTGATCTTGTTTCTTCCTTACTGGGAGCTAAGGAAGTGATTTAGAAAATATTTATGAAAAGAAAAACATAAGAGGATGAACTCTGCCCCATCTGTTTGGTTTAAAAGAAAGAAGTGACAGAAAACTACCTCACAAATGCAGTATCTACAGTTGGCTGCTCCAAGAACAGCTCCCTAGCTGACTAAACATTTGGTCTGACAGCCAGCTTGGACATGCTTTCTCTCTGGGTGTGTCCCTTTGAAGGTCTCTGATAACCAAAGGGAAGAAAATTACCTTTTTTAAAAAAAATGAATTCATTGGACTGGGAATATAGCTCAGGTACTAGAGCACTTGCCTAGTATGCACCAGATTCTGGGCTCAGCTCCAGCCCTGCAGGCACAGTGACCTATGCTTGTAATCACCACTCAGGGGTACAGGCAGGATGACCAGCCTAGGATAAGAGGGAGAGAAGGAAGAAAGGTGGGGGCCGGGGCTGTCCTAATTGTAAATCACAGCACCACATATGAAAAAAAATCTGGATCAGCCCCACATCTCCATTCCCTAGTCAACCCCTTTCCCTATGTTCCCAGAGCCTCCAGTGGGCTTGTGCCATGATCTCCAGAACCCATCCACCTTGATTCTTTCCTATCTCCAGCCACTCCCGTCTCTGCCCGGACTTTCTTCCACCCTGGCCTTCATCTCCATGTCACAGAAACACTTGCTAATGTCTCCCACATATGCACTGCTACTCTTCCTCCACATTACAGGCTGCCTATGTCATCTTCTCTTGCTCTGGTGATCATAACTTTGGAACTAAGTTCTGTTCTCAGAAGCAGAACAGATGAGGTGCTCTCCTTGTAACAGCGTCCAGCCGTGCAAAGGCAAGTCATTCCATCCCGTGGCTCTTCTCTAGATAAGCACCCACTGTAGTCCTCGGGCTGCGCCACTGTCCTCGACTGTGACCTGGGCAGTGCGGCTGGCACGAGCCTCACTCACCCTGCATAAACACTCGACAGCGGTGCAGTTCAGGTGCATATCACCTCACATTTGAACTGAGGCTTGTGGATGATCAAATCTGCACTTATGTCACATTAGTTTCTACTTATCCGTCACCTTGAGCTTGTGCAATCTTGGTAAAGCTAAAAGACTTCAGTTAGAGCCTTTTATATCCCATCTTGGATTTGTCCCAGCACACTAGTTCATTAAAATGACCTTGAATTTCTAGATTGCCATCTATCATGCTAACTCTTTGGTATAGTTACCTTGACAAGGCTGAATCAGTGTCACCTTGGACAGCCTTGACTTCAAGGCAATTTCTTGGCTGCCACCAGGAAACTTGCCTAGGAAAGAGTCCACTCCATGATATAAACATTCTTCTAACTGGTAAGAGTAGCTGGTGATGCCTCAGCTGTCTGTACAAAACATGGGCTTGTGCTCAAAACTGGTTTCCTTCGAGCGGTCTAGAATGTCAGTACAGACCAGTTACATGCCTCTATGACCAGCTTTCTCAAAACACTGCTAGCCGCTGGTCTAGTGAACTTTCCAGTGGACAAAACAGCATGGCGGTCATACAATCTGTAACATGTCCCATATGCCTGCTGGTGAGTGGTTCCTGAGAACTTCAGCCTTGCTGCTCCCTACTTTATCACAACACCGTTCCCATCTGCTGGGCTTGCTTCTATAATAACCACGGGCAATTGTTCCAAATCACACAGTCCTCCAAGTCACCAAGTCTAAGGCTGTCTCCAGATCCCCACACACCTCTACACTCTAACTTGAGGCAGCCACAGTCTGTTGGTGCCAAGTCTGTCTTATAAAGGCTGCCATGGTAGAAAAACATACTGTATTGATCAGTCTGCTCCTAAAGGCAGTAAGGAGAATGGCTGTCCCCAAACCCTACCCCCACGGGATTTGAGGTCTCACCTGAGTCATTTGGGTGGGACATGCATGAGGCTGGACAGCCTCCTGCAGCTTTGGAGGGGACAGGACAGAAGTTACAATTACCACCTTTCCAGCAGCTCTAACCATGAACTAGCAGTAGGCCATACATACATAGAACGTTCCAGAATATATCCCTCTACCTACCAATATGCATACAGTGCCCAAGTCTAACCAGTTCTCTCTTCTGAGCATCTCTTAACCTGGCCCCATTCTCTCTGCCTCCACCACTGACCTGAGGCACTGCCCTAACTCAGCTGGCCTTGTAACCCACAACCCTTCTCCTTCCCAGGCTGCTCAGCAGCCAGAAGAATCTTCATGAAAAACAAAAAGGCTTTGCTGCTTACAAGCATGCACTGTCAGTGTCCTCACTGCTCCAGGACAAAAGCCAACTCCTCCCAGACAATGCCTTCAGGTTCAACCCCATTATATCCAAACAGGCTTTCGCCCAGTCCCTCAGGGTCGCCCTCTATTCACTCCCAGGCTTTTACTAATGTGCCATGACTTGTGTGACATCCTTCTCCTGCTGGTCCAGCTACAGGCCACTTATGTCTAGTAAAGCATGACTTCTTGACTAATAAGTTACTCCAGAAACATGCCTCCCTGGCTCCCTGAGCATCCCCTCTGCATAGTAATTTAACATCTAATTATTTCATCTTAGAAAGTAGTGTCCAGAGGTCAGGGGAGTGGTCGATCCTATTTCTTGCTGTAGTGTCCACACCATAGTTAAAGCTTGATCCATCAACCAGTTCAAAGAGATAATAGAGATCATTTCCTGTGGGAGCAGGAATGTGTATCTGCTGCAGGAAGGAGTCGCAAAAGGCGCCAAAATGAAAGAATGACAGGAAACAAGAGCCCTCCACGGCAAAGGTCAAGTGTTGCAATTTGAGTGCCTAGCAAAACAGAAATGAAGAATGTGACAGTCAAGCTTAACCAAAACTTCCTCCAGAGGCTGGAAAGGTTAAGCCTCAAACCCCACCTTTAAAAGAGGGTGGATTAAGATGGACAGAGGTGTGGACTTGAAACTGCTGTTAGCAGACAGCTGAACCAGAAGAATGAACACACTGGACTGGGGAGAATTACCAAGCGTGAGGCAGGAGAATGTCTTCCTCCAACTATTTACAGAGCCTAGAACTCATTAAAATCTCATTCAGCAGCAGGATATCCATGGTCCTTGTGGCAGCAGTGAAGAAATTCAGAATTCCCAGCTACAAAGAACAACTGGGAAGAGAAACGGGCCAGGGGCAGGGGTCTTCCCTGTTCCCAAGAACTCTCTGGGTTAGGAATACTTTTCTACCTCAGCATAGCTTCAACTTTCAACAGGAAGAGAAACTCATTAAAAGAAGTCCCTTAGCGCTGACACCACTCTGCCAGCCAGCGTGCCTGCTCCTTATTTTACGAGTCTGGAGTTACCTCAGCTACTGCAGCTGAACTCAGTCAGCTATGACAGCCGGATGGCTTTTCCATGCTGGGAACAGAATTAGTCTATAAATAAATAAAGAGGTGCTAGAGCAGAATCAGAGAGCCAAGGCTATCCTGGGCTCCCTCCCGAGCTGTTTCTCTAGGTGGCCCATGGTTGCAGGGGAAGGCTCTTAGAAACCTAGAAATTGGCTGGAGGGATTGTCCGGTGGTTAAAAGCACACTGAATGCTCTTCTAGAGGACCCAGGTTCAATTCCTAGCACCCACATGACAGCTAACAGCTGTCTATAATGCCAAGATCTGACACCCTCATACAGACATACATGCAGGCAAAACAACAATGCAAATAAAAATAAGTAATTTTTTTAAAAAATGACCTGGAAACATTATGGGACGCTTGGAATCTACAAGGGGGCTAAGGTTCACAAGGATGTTGCTATCTCTAAGGGTTCTGGAAGCTCAAGAGAGTACCAGGGGCCCAAGAGGGTACTGGGGGCTTAGGGAGAGCTAAAGGCTCAAGAGGCTGCTGGGGGCTGAGAAGGCTTCTGGGAGCTCAGCAAGGTGCTAGAAACTCCTAAAGATACTGGAAACATTATGCTGTGTTTGAGCTTCTCCTTGGCAGCATGGACTGGAGGCCTTGGAAGGGACTAACACTCTCTATACTGTTGTCCTGGGACAATTTGGGGACTTAGGTCTGAAGACAGTCAGGATCCAGTGGCCACATGCTATTCCCAGCTGCTAATATTCTCCAGTGCCACTAAACTAAAATAGTTTCTCACAAATCCCATGTTGCTAAGGGAAGGAAGTGATTTGCCCTAGAAAGAAAAGGGGAGAGTCACCCACATGCTTCCTCCTTTGGTAATGCCCAGTCTCCTAATCTTGCCAGCTCAGTAGCACTCTGCAGATGAAACCCATCTGCTCTTATTGTGTTTTCCAACTCTGCTTATCATTAAACTGAAACCAATTTTTCCTGTTCAGTGTAATTACTATTCTGCGTTCTGGATAGGACGCGTGCTGTGGAAAACATTCCCACTAATGAGCTTTCTGTGGTAGCATAGGATGGCTTCAGAACTCCTCTGCTATCCTAGCTCAACTTTGTCATTTCATAAAACAATGATGCCAAGGAAAAGATAATTTTCAAGTCATAAAACCAATCCCCCTGCTTTACCTTCCAAGGGAAACACAGAGACAAGATTGTCCAATTCCCTCCCTTATAGGAAAATCACAATTTGGAGTCTTTGACAAGACAGTTTTGTGACCTATTTATCACCCAGTCTCCATGAATGAGATGGAGCAGAGTGAGAGGCTTGAAGAAGGAAGTTAAGCCCAACCACCGTTAAATTCTTTCTCAAGCTACATACATAAATTCTCACCAACATGACTAACCAAATATGAGCTGAACAAGGATGACATCAAAAAGATGCCAAAGTGGAACAAGAAAATCCCACAAGGCCTCAATCCTAGGCCACAAACCCTCAACCACAAAGAACTATAGGTAACTAAGCTGCAAGGGGGAGACGTAGATTCCCCCGGGGAAGAGGACAACACCAATTGGTTGGCCGTACTGAGAACATAATACAAGCCACATAATGGGGAATGGACAGGTTATGTTTAGGAATACATATGCATATACATATACATGTGCATGAATCTGAAGGAAAGCAGGGAAAGGTATGTGAAGGGTTCAGAGGGAGGAAGGGGAGGGGAAAATGCTGTAATTATATTATAATCTCAAAAATTAAAAAAAAATCTTTCCCAGCATTAGATCTAGAGTCTGAGACCTTCCTTCATGGGAATGCGTTTGTGCCAACTAGGGATTGGGGCAGGGAGTAAATCTTCAAGTTTTCATTACTGGTACAATTTAAAGTAACTCATGGTCTTCTGCTCTGCAGAGGATTATCCATCAGGCTTTCCTCATGCCTAAGGCAGCCTCCACCTTCAGCATAAGAGTTTTCCCACGAGAGCTCCTCAGCAGGTTCTGAGGAGCACTTCCCCAGGAACAGCAGTAGCCATACTGATTGTTAACACCTTTGTGGCCCTTAGCATATGAAAATAGTGCCACCATCCAAAGTCACACTTGCAGGACTTCTTCATAAATGACTACTGTTTCTGGATTTACAAAAATTTATCACCAATGGAAACAGCAGAAAAAAAGAATGATGGAGTGGCATCATCAAGACATTCTTCCCCTTGCTGTAGCCACATGACCAGCCAGAGAACACGAAGCATGTCCTGGTTTGCAAACCTTGACAGAAAACAATATGCTTGCCCTTCTAGCTTTCCCTAGTTGACGAAAGAACCTAGCAAGAGGACACACATGGATAGGCTGTGCACCTGTAGGGAGAACCTAGCAAGAGGACACACATGGATAGGCTGTGCACCTGTAGGGAGGGCACACATGGACACACATGGAGAGGCTGTGCACCTGTAGGGAGGCAGGCTAGTCTTTGGCAGTCTGGCTGCTCTTTCCACCCAGATTTCAGTCTCCTGAAGTAGAGGGAGAATTTGGCAAGCTGCTCTCATCTCTCCTGCAGAATTCCCCATCATCACAGTGACCTCCTATGCCTTCCCTCATTCCCTTCTAGTGGTGACTGTGAGGATCCTGTGTTCTTCAGCATCTCTCCCCTACTTACGGTGATCATTAGAACTCTACTGCCTGTTGGCTACAACCAAGGTATGAGGCAGCTCCCAGAAGTACCTGAATGATTGGACATCAGCAAGGAGTCTTCCTATGGTGAGAAGATGGCCCACGTGGAGGGTAAAGGAAACTACTGTCCTCCATGAGGAATGAACTAGGATTTGTCATCAGCTTCTTCTAGGGAAAGATGAAACAAATTCATTTCTCCATGAAATTGGTGTTTGGTGTTTTCCGAGAGCCTACTCTATCCCCAGAGTAAGGTAGGCAGACAGGCAATGTCCCACCCTCAGGGATTAAACTAAACATGTTATAGTGTTGACAAAAGCATGCCTCCTGCTATAGTCACAGACTAATGGCAGGTAAATTCTCAATGCTGTTACCCAACAGGGTTGGGGGGTTGGTCTACACACTAGACACTAGCTAGACACTAAGCCAAGCATGCTACCTCCCAGACAGGTGAGACCCTTTTATAAACTGTTCTTTCTCTCCACTTCTGAATGTGGTGATTGAAAGAATATTAATAGCTGGTGAAATATAAAAGCAACTATATTTCCAAGTCAGTTCAGAACTTGTCCAAAAGAACATGAAGGATGATGATTAGAAATGAGAGTCTTCCTGAGCTGATACATGGTGCTGATATGAGCTGAAATAGTTCTAAGCACCTTTGTAACCACCAGCACACATAGGCGGGGCCTGACTTGGGTTGGATGCAGTGTATGAATAAACAGTATATGTGATAAAGCTATGGCCATGGCCACATCAGCAAGGAATCAACCCAAGGAAGTCAGCCCAATTCATGCACTCCACAATCACCTTCAACAACCTCCCATCCCTTCCCTACTGGTTAAATAGATGAGCCTTTGAGAAGGGAAGGAAGAACTGTTCACTTGAACGTGTTTAATTTGAAATGACCAAATATTTGCCTGCTATGGGACAATGGTCTTGTACCCTGTAAAGATTTGTCACTTGTATTGGTTTAATAAAATGCTGATTGGCCAATAGCCAGGCATAAAGTATAGGTGTGGGGGGGGGCGACAAGAATAGGAGAATTCTGGGAAGAGGAAAGGTCAGTCTGCAGTCTTTATCCAGACACAGAGGAAGCAAGATGAGAAGGCCTCACAGACAAGAATTTTGGGTTAAGATGTGTTAACTAAAAAGAAGCCTGATCTGCTAGGCCAACCAGTTTATCGTTAATGTAGGCCTCTGTGTGTTTCTTTGGGACTGAATGGCTGTGGGACCAGGCGGGATAGAAACTTCTGTCAACATTTGCCACTATTCTGAAACTGGAAGAAAGCCTCAGGAAAGAAAGATGAAACGTAGTTAATGCTGAGTTGTGAGACCAAGGTAGGCAGAACCACGGAAGGTGGCTAAATAACAGGGGAATTGGCATTCCACAGGAAAGGAAGGAGCCTTTCAGGTGGGAGCAGACTCACAGGAGAAGTCTCAAGACACGTATACAACAGATGAACTGGAGAACCGAGCTACCAGGGGAGAAATCACTTCAACTTTAACAGTGATTCTCCAAGCACATTCTTGTAATCTCAGAACTCAGAAATTGGAGGCAGGAAGATCAGAAGTTCAAGGCATTCTTACTACAGAACAAGTTCAAGGCCATCTTGGACCACATGAAATACTGTTTCAATAAAATTAAAAAAACAAAACTGAACTGTGAATCCCCTCTGCAGTGGTGAGGATGGAGCAGAGTTCCAGGAGTAAAGAGAAAGCTGAGAGTTGTCATGGGGCAATTATGACTTTGACAACTCAAGGATGGAATCCTAACCCCAAACCTCACAATGTGATCTGATTTGGAATGTGGTTAATATAGGTTGTGATGGCTTGATGGAGAAATACCCTCATAGGCTCGGGCATTTGAGCAGTTGGCCTCAGTTGGCTGCACTGTTTGGGGATGTTTAAGGCATGCAGCCTTATTGAAGAAGTATGTCATCAGGAGGTAGCTTTGAGAACTTATAGCCTGTCCCTACTTGCAGTTGTCTCTCCATCACGTTTGGAGTTGAAGATGTGAACTTCCAGCCTCTTGTTCCTCCCTTTTGGCCCTGCTGCTTCTTGCTATGCCTGTCCCTGCCACAATGAGCTCTTAACCTTCTGAAACTGGAAGCCATAATAAAGCCATCCTTCTAACAGCATCTTTGGGTCATGACATTTTATCACAGTACCAAAAAGGTAGCTAATACATAGATATAATGAGTTCAGTGAAGATTCTTATATCAGGGGACATTGATCACAGATACATACAGGGAGATGGCTGAGTAGACATAACCACCAAGATTGGGGTGACATGTCTAAAAGGTCAGAAATATGTCAGCATCTAGACAGTGGTGACTGTCGCCTTCCCTCAAACCCTCAACCTGCCCACCCAGGATCAAGGAAATCTCAGAAGTCAGCTAACGGGCAATAGATGTCTACAGACAATAGATGTCTACAGACAATAGATGTCTACAGACAATAGATGTCTACAGACACAGGTGCCTTTACAGTGAGGGTATCAGTATGGAGAACTTTAGTGGTCTTCTCCAAAGATGGAAGGTGCTGGGGTATCACGGGGAAGGAGCAGCTCCTGGCTCTGGTGGCGGCAGGTTCTAGAGTGTCTGTGGCAGGGAAAGTGAAAGAGAGTACTTGCGTCCACAGGGGAAGCTCATGGGACGATTCCCAGTGGTCAAGGTTTCAATTTCTTGGAAACTGGGCATCTGCCAAGGAGAACCTGCAACCACCTGCTAGTAACAAAAGGTCAACCATTGTGCAGAGGCTGCCAGAAAAAGCAGCAGGGCACCAAGAAGCTCAGTTCAAGGCAATGTGCTAACAGGGAGCACCAGGTTGGACCTCCAACCTGTCTGACCTGCTGGCTGTCTCTGGATCCAAGGCAGGCAGCAGGGCTCTGGGGGAGAAGCACCACAACACTGCTGATTGACTGATGGTCATGGGCTCTGCAGGGCTCTGAGTTGGTGTCCATATCTGTCCTCTCCTGACAGCCTGGCACACCTCCTTCCTTTTCTTCTTCCCCTTCCTGAGATGAATGTAAGCTCAGAGCTTAGAAGCTTGTTAATTATTATCTAGTAAAATTAAAGGGTATTGGAGTAATTCTTCAGGATCTACATTCACATAATGACTTTTTTTCTTCGTCCACAATGCCTTCCACAACTCTAGTCAACATGAAGTGGCAGTGGATTTCATCTACTCCAAAGTCTCATGCTAACATCTCTGAGAATCTTGCCAGCTATCAGGCCCAACTCCAGAGCTCACCTCCCACATGAGCCCTGAGATTTATGTAAGGCTTCAAAGGACAGAGTTCCCTCAAGATAAAGATGAATGAGAATGATTATGCCACAGACCATCCAAACAGAGTCCTGGATGGAAGACCTCATCTCTCTATAGCTAGAAACCTGCAGACACTCTGCGACCTTTGCACAAAAGTCTACATTTGAACGCAAGTCACCAGCCCAGCCTCACTCCATCTCCTGGGTTACCTTCTCTTTCGAAAAAAACAAACACTGTCCCTTTCATATCATCCCCACACTCACATAGGTTACCCCAATATGTTTAAGCATGTATGTTTCCCTGTTAGAGAGAGGGGAGGTCAGAGGGCAACTTTTAAGAGTCCTTCTACAACATGCTGGTCCTGTGACTTGAACTCAAGTCTTCAAGGTTGGCAGCAGGGAGCTTTGCCTGTGGAGCCACCTGTTGTATTGAGGGGCTCGGGCTGCGTTCCCGGCGCCGGGCCCCTTGTTCTGTCCCACCCGGCTCCAGGTGTGTACCCGAAATAATTACACGGAAACTGTATTCATTTAAATACTGCCTGGCCCATTATCTCCAGCCCCTTATTGGCTAACTCTCACATATTATTTTAGCCCATCTCCATTAATGTGTATCGCCACTTGAGTTGTGG
>PVIU01024574.1:0-25324 GCA_004026605.1 Ondatra zibethicus
TGGGTTACGGTCACATGGTGGGAACTGTAGAGTGTGCAGTGGGTTACGGTCACATGGTGGGAACTGTAGAGTGTGCAGTGGGTTACGGTCACATGGTGAGAACTGTAGAGTGTGCAGTGGGTTACGGTCACATGGTGAGAACTGTAGAGTGTGCAGTGGGTTACGGTCACATGGTAAGAACTGTAGAGTGTGCAGTGGGTTACGGTCATATGGTGAGAACTGTAGAGTGTATGAGGAAGGACAGAGACTCACAGGACTTAATCTTCATGTTCAGATTTCCTGGATTTGCAAAGCCTGGCATGGAACAGTACTTGTTGGCCAAGCAGCTAGCAAAACCCAAAGAGAAAATCCCCATCATTGTAAGTTTGTTCGTTCTTGTCTGTTTTATTGCTAATTAAAATTTTTTATAATGCCTAAGCTAAGAATGTTAGTCTTTTTTGGAAGTATTTTTAAGCACATGTATACTGTCCCAGTTAGTTGATAATATGTGATTAGGCATACTAAAGATAATCAGTGTAAATTAATGATTGTTACCGCTTCTCTCAATTTTCTCTATTTTTATCTTTCAACTATTAATGTTTAATCATCAGTTGCACATTTTAATACTTTTCCTTTTCTTAATGTCTTAGACTGTGAGACATAATTTACATTCTGTTTTTCTACCAGCCTTATTTATTTAGCCAATAAGCTCAGTTCAAATATTTAGGTTTCTACCCTGATGAAAGTAGAGGACATCATTAGGATAAGTTGCTTTTCCCAATATACTGGTAATAGAATTTCTTCCAGTAAACCAGCTGCCAGCCCAAGATAAGGGGCTAGCAAATAAAAGCTGCGAGTTAATGGAACCATTAACAATTGAATCTGTCTTGGTGAAATGATTATTACATAATATGACAAATGCTCTTTGGTCTCATTCCATACTTTGATTCTTAATACCTTTCTATCTAGGCAATATCTAGTGAAATTCTAGGGGCAAAAGATCTGTGACTATTTTTGTAACCCTATTGACTTAACCTGTAGCTGATGGAAGCCCTGGATGTGATCACTATGGCTGCAAGCCCAAGGAACCACCTGCCTTCTGCTGTAATCTTTGGTTCCAGGGGCCCATGATAAAATACCAGGAATGATAATGGACCCTTTAATTACTTTTCCTCATTTGTAAAAAGCTTAAAATTCTAGGAACCACCAAATAGAAGTGCAGTATCCCAAAGCCCTAATACCTTTGTCCCTCAAAGTATATATGGGGTAGTTATCTTCTGAGTAGTTTAAGATTTGAGCTAGGTTGTGGTGGCGCACACCTTTAATCCCAGCATTCTGGAGACAGAGGCAGGCAGATCTCTTTGAGTTCGAGGCCAGCCTGGTCTACAAGAGCTAGTTCCAGGACAGGCTCCAAAGCTACACAGAGAAACCCTGTCTCAAAAAACCAAAAAACACTAACAAACAAACCAGATGAGAGTGCGAATAAAAACTGAGACTATGACGTCATTGACATAATCCTGATACATAAATTTTTCACACACACACAGTCAGTGTTAAAAGTTTAAATTAAAAAGGAAAAGCCCTTGTCCCATTTAGCTTTAAATTCTGGTCTAAAGGAGGATGTGCTTCTGTACTCAGCTCCCTAAATGTGAGCCAGTTTCTCTTCATCCTGAGACAAGATGCCCACGTGGACAAGATGGGTTCATCTGAACAGCTGTGGTCTACTAGAACTACAGACAGCCCTTCCTTCTCCAACAGGAGCAAGAATGGCTGCCGTAGGACTTCAGTTCTGAAAGGCATTGTTCTTTGCGTTACTGCAATTGTGTTACCATTTTCCCAAGTTACAGAATTAACTTGTCCTGGATCATTGTTTAGGTTGGAGATTATGGCCCAATGTGGGTTTATCCTACCTCTACTTTTGACTGTGTGGTAGCAGATCCCCGGAAAGGTTCCAAAATGTACGGTCTGAAGAGCTACATTGAGTATCAGCTAACACCCACCGT
The DNA here is from genome assembly GCA_004026605.1 of Ondatra zibethicus. Classification (NCBI taxonomy): domain Eukaryota; kingdom Metazoa; phylum Chordata; class Mammalia; order Rodentia; family Cricetidae; genus Ondatra; species Ondatra zibethicus. The sequence continues at coordinate 1,983 of PVIU01024574.1, forward strand.
GAGTACCTATCTTCAAATGACTGCTGTTGCTGCTTGCTTTTTCTCCATTTCAGTGCTTGGCATTGGTAATGCTTTCTTCTCTTTTCCCTTGTTTTGCAGAACACTAATCGATCTGTAAACCACAGGTATAAGCACTTTGACTGGTTGTATGAGCGTCTCCTAGTCAAGTTTGGGTCTGCCATTCCTATCCCTTCTCTTCCAGACAAGCAGGTGACAGGTGAGTGTGAGCTGTGCCATTCAGTGACAGGCGGAGAGCTGACTGGGTTATGCTTCTGATGTGTAAGAGTGCAAGTGCTCACTAATGTCTGTGGAAGTCACCCGAGCATCTAATGGAAACTTCTGGAAAACTTTGCTGTCAGAAAGCTTAAATTAAAAAGGAAAAGCCCTTTGTCCCATTTAGCTTTAAATTCTGGTCTAAAGGAGGATGTGCTTCTGTACTTAGCTCCCTAAATGTGAGCCAGTTTCTCTTCATCCTGAGGCAAGATGCCCACATGGACATCTTGTACCTGGAATTCTAGAAAAGTCATTGTCTTTATTTCCTTTTACCAAAAAGGTACATTTTTAAAGTGTGAGAATAGAACCTTAGAAAATAGAAATCTGAACAGCCTAAAATGAAAACGAAAGCTTGAGACCCAAATGACAAGAGGCAGGCTCTGCCGCCCTGCTCTCTGTGTGTGGAGAACACACAGAGAAGTCAGAGCTCTGAGTTGTTCTTGGAAGAATTCTTCATCACACATTCGTACCCTCTCCCTTTCCTTGTTTACTTAAAGCATCACATTCGTTCCACTTTGTCCTGCCCCAAAAAATCTCCTGGTAAGTGAGGTTTGGAGAGCGGCTCAGCGGTTAAGACTGTGCATTGCTATTGCAGGGGACCAGCTTCAGTTTCTAACACTTGTACTGGGTACCTTGTAATTGCCCACAACTCCAGCTTCAGCCTCCACCAGCACCTGCGTTCATGTGCACATCACACACACACACACACATAAACACACACACACACACACACAAATTTAAAATAATAAACATACCTTTTAAAAATGAGAAACTCTCTGCTCAGTAATCCACCTTCTGCCCCAGTACATCTGCTCAGAAAGGGTTTGCCTCTGTTGTTAGAATCTGTCGTCCCAGACCCGAGTCTCCTCTAGTGTGGGGCCGGGGATAAGTGCTTGAGGATTTAGTGAGAAGCGTGACTTAGAACATGGGGTTTGTAAAGGGGCTGAGCACCCCGAAACGAAGAGTTTCCATGGATAGGTAGAGACTCTCAAGGGACTAAAGCATTCCCTTTGGAGAGGAACGGACGGAGGGGAGAGTGAGGCTTAGCCAGCCAGATCTGGAAGGGCCTGGGAGAGACGAGAGAGGAATTGGGGAGGGGGAAGAAGGCTTAACCCTCAGTAAGAGCTAAGGAACTTAGGGAGGGACCACAAGTCATCTTAGCCCACCAGATGGCAGTTACTAGGTGAGACTTAAGCATTGCAGCCCACCCTGTCCCCAGGGGCCAGTTCCTGTGCTCTCGGGCACTTCCAGAGTTCTTTCTTCTCTGTGCTTACAGGTAGGCACTTTGATCTTTATAGCAGAGAGGGGGAAACAGACCCCAAAGCATCCAATAGGCCCTTCTATCCTACTAACCAGGTAGTTTGTGTTTGATCCTCAAGCATCCTATGTTTGTGTTATGAGGTTGAACCAGCTAATCTTTAGCTAGAATTAGTATCTTCAAGATCAGTAAAAGTCACTCTTCTTAAAACTTTATATTTTACTTTGTTTTCTGTTTACTTTCCTCTGGAGGGTTTTGTTTTGTCTTTTTGTTGTCTTGTGGAGATGAAATTTTTTAGTTTTTAAAGTTGTTTGGGCTTGGATTATTTTATTTTGGAAACCTCAAAAACTTGACATTGTCCCAGTGGGATGGAGGATGCTATCCTGCTCCTAGGTGGGCACATCCAGCAGGCCTGTGAGTACTGCTGCAGTGTTTCCATAGGGCTGGACCCCAGGGTACTGCAGACTGTAGCTGCCTTTCACTCAGGGTGTCAGCAGACCCACAAACTGTTCTACAACCCATTCAGATCACATGCCCTGTTCTTCTCATCATCCTTTTTACTTTAAATCAGAGCTCTATCATCTATCTATCATCTATCTATCTATCTCTCTTTGAGGGGAGTGGGGTGGGGTGGAGGATGATGTTGAGACAGGGTTTCTCTGTGTAGCTTTGGAATGTGCCTGGAAATCATTCTGTAGACCAGGCTGGTGTCTCAAACTCACAGAGATCCACCTGCCTCTGCCTCTCCAGTGCTGGGATTAAAAGCGTGCACCACCACTGCCCAACTCAGAGCTTTCTTTTTAAAACAGTAGACTTGATTCCAGTTCTTTTTACATGTTATAAATGTCAGTCTGTGCCCTTGAATTTTATCCTCTGCTTTTACCCAGTAGGCTGGCATAGCATGTGCTTCATGGTTTTTAAATGAACAGATGACGGTTTTCAGCCAAGTAATTCATTATTGGTTTAAAGCATCATAGAGCTCTCAACCCTTCCACATTAAAGTTTGTCTTTAAAAAGGGGGAAGGGGAGAGCAGGCATGCAGCCAGGGGCATGGCACAGCAAGCAAACAGCGTCCTCAGTCTGAAGAAAGTTGGGCTTTGATCACTCTCTGGAGGCGCGCCGAGGACACTCAGAGGCACAGAACAGCCTTATTTCTCCTTGCCTCCTGTCTGTGGTACCCACAAGATCAGTGCTGTGTGTGGACTCCCCTCACTGAACTCCCAGACAAAAGGAAGAGGAAGTCTGGGAGATGATGTCACGATGCTTGTCCACGAAATTTCTTAGGTGACATATTCTGTTTGCAGATTTCATTCTTTGTGAAAACAGGACAGAACCATCCAGGTTGTATTTTGGGATTCCAAAAGATTGTTTTCACATTCTTAATGAAAACTTGGGTAAAAAAAATAAAGGGCAATTTTGCCTTTTCTGGAATACATCATGAGTGGAAACAGTGCACTGAGATCCATTCCTTTGTGGGATCAGCAGTTTTCTTTATTGCTGTTATTAGAGTCTGCATAGACTGTAATTCTTTACCCTTTCATTCACTGACAGACATTTGAACTTCTAGTTCCAGGTAATGTAGCATTACCAAGATAGATATTTTCTTATTTTTGTTTATTTTTTATAGTTACAATAACTACATCTATTTTATTTTTTATCTTAACTAAGGATTTTGTTTATTTTTTGAGACAGGCCTTCACTGAATAGCTCAGGCTGGCCTGAATCTCATTACATAACACAAACTCATTACATAACGCAAACTGGCCTCAACGTGGTGCTCCTCTTGCTTCTTCTGCCTGCCCCTCAGTACTGTGATTAAGACACATTATGACATGCAGCCTAGCAAACAGATTTTTGTGTGAACATGAACAAATTTTCTTTGGGGTATTCCAACCAGTAGAATGAATAGATCAATTGGTTCGCATTGTGCTTATGACTTGTCAGACTGGCTGTATGATTTTGGAATCCATATCAGTAATATATGAAAGTGTCCATGAGTTCACATCTTTACCTACACTTGGTAATGTCTGTTTTTCATTGATTTTGCTTGACCAGTCTTTTTTTTTTTTTAAATGTTTAGCCTAGGCTGGCCTCAAACTTGTGATCCTCCTGCCTCTGCCTCCTTCAGCAAATCCTACCGGTGTGTGCCACCACAACCGGCGCTTGACCAGTCTTATAGGCATGTAGTGGTATATTTTGTTTTTGTTTCATTCCGTACTGATGGGTTGTATAGAGTATCTTTTCATGCACTTATTCCTATCTGTGTGTCTTTTTTGGTAAAGTGTCTGTTCAAATGGTTCTTTTTTTTTTTTTTTAATTTTGCTAGTCAATTTTTTTTAGCGCTGACTTATTTCTATATGTTCTAGAAACAGTTCTCCATCAGGTGTGTGATGTGCACATGGCTGCTCCAGCTGTAGCTTGCCCTTTTGTTCTCTAAACAATGTGTAGCACAGGCTATTAATTTTAAGAAATCCAGTGTCTTGCAGTGACAGATATCTGAAAGAAACAGTTTAATTAAAGGGAGAAAGGTTAATTTGGGCTCATGTGGTAGAGGTTTCACTGAGCCTGTGCATAGCAGAGCAGAGAGTGGAGAGAAGGGACACCTCCAGTAATGCGCTCCACCCAGCTGAACCCAGCCTCCTAAGGTCCCACAAGCTAGGGACTCAGCATTGAACACCAGATCCTGTGAGAGACATTTCATCAGACCATAGCATCCAGCATGTCAGGGTTTTATGAATTGTGCTCCTAATGTTGTATCACAAAACCTCTGTCTAGCTTCAGTTCATGATACATTTTTCTAAAAGTGTGGTAGTTTGAGGTTCTGCATTCATGTCTTATGTATTTGTGGCTGACTGTTGTGTGCTGTAAGCGCAGCAGAGGTAGTGCTTCACTTGTTTGCATCTCGACACCCAGAAAGACTCCTTTCCCTGTTAATTGCATCTGCCCTTTGAACAGATTCACTTGACCGTTTGTGTGATTTTTTTTCTGGGCTTGTTTACTTTCTCTGTTCATCTTCTTGCCAAAACCACACTGTGTTGATTAATGTCACTAAATCAGATAGTGCATATCCTCAGACTGATCCTTTTTTAATGTATTTATTTTTATGACTATGGCTGTTTTGCCTACATACCTACATGCCTCATGCCCATAGAGGCTAAAAGAGGACATTGAGTTTCCTGGAACTGGAATTACAAATGATTGTGTACCATCATGTGGGTTCAAACCCAGATCCTCTGGAAGAGCACCCAGTGCCCTTAACCAGTGAGCTGTCTTAATCCCCTCTGCCTATATTTTTGAAAAGTGTAGCTGGAGACTGCTTGTTCATTTCCCATCTACCCAGACCTGAATAATCACACAGAAACTATATTAATTACAACACTGCTTGGTCAACAGCTTAGGCATATTCCTACCTAGCTCTTACATCTTAAATTAACCCATTTTTATTAATCTGTGTATCAACACAAGACTGTGGCTTATCAGAAAGGTTCTAGCAGCATCTTTCTCCTTCTGCAGCTACATGGTGTCTCCTTGACTCCACTTACTCTCTCTATATATCTCTGTTTGAATTTCCCACCTGGCTTTACTCTGCTAAACCATTGGTCGAAATAGCTTCTTTATTAACCAATGATAATAAAACATATTCACAGCATACAGAGGGTAATCCACATCATTTCCCCTTTTCTGTCTAAATAAAAAGGAAGGTTTTAATTTTAACATAGTAAATTACATATAAAAACAGGTATCAAGTAAGAATTATAGTTAACAGTATTTAGTCTGCTTGTATCTGGCAAAATGAAAGAAAATATTCTATTTTATCTTTGTGACTATAAAGTTTTATATCTAATTTATCTTATAACTAAGGAAAACTGTAACTATTTGTCTTCAACTCCATCAAAGACTCCAGAAGAATATAATATTGCCTAAGTAAACAGGAAGTGCATTGTAAACAACTTCCAAAACTCTAGAATTTACAGAGATATCTCGCTGCCTGGACAGTCACACAAAGTTCTTCTGTAACATTGGGGCATCCACCTTTAGCCCACAGGCCCATAGTATCCAGCAGACTTTCCCATGAAGCAGGAAATTTCAAAGACAGTTCTGCCTATATTTGCAGTTTGTCAGTCACTTTCTTTTGTGACTTGGAGAATGTCTGGCAGACTCTTTCATGAAGCAGGAACCCTGAAGGACTCACCTTTAGGCAAGTTCAACACTAATTTTTCTGTGGGTCCTGCATGTCCAGGTTATACACCATAACATCAAACAATCCAGGCAAGAGCAGATTCTTGCCCAAATGGCTGGCCTTGTCACATTGAAGGCTAATTCCATAACGAGTTTCTTCAATGCCTGTCAACCTCTTGAAGTAGACATGTCTCACTGTTGAGAAAATCTGAGTTCTTAAAACCTTTTAAATGTCATATTTTGTAGGTCTTTGAAGTGTTGAAGATTATATGTCAAACTGAAATATATCTCTGTATATCTAGAAAACCTAACTGATGTAATTAAAAGTTTGATTATTATATATGACTGTCTATTAATCTGTATTTCTTAATTATACATTACATTTTTAAATATTCTCCACAAACACAATACCTTAAATAAGAACAGAAATACCTATACACAGTGTAACAAAATTGACCTTAAATTTGTATCAATAGACCAAGATCCATACCAGTTCAAGGTATTTACCTCTATATCATATCTCTTAAAGAAGCCATGCAGTTTTTGCTGCTAAATCTGAGTCTGGAAGCCTTTTCTTAAAGGAGCCACGCCTCTGCTTACCCCCAGCAAACAGAGTCTATCTGAAAATATGCAGCCACCAAGAAGCTGAGATTGGTACCGTTTTTGTGGGTCTAGAAGCCTCCCCCCCCTTTTTTTTCTTAAGCTTTTTTAGATCTTCTGTGGATCCATGCCTCAGACAGTAGGTGCCATTTATTTAACTGGAGACTGCTTGTTTGTTTCCCAGCCACCCAGACCCGAATAATCACACAGAAACCATATTAATTACAACACTCCTTGGCCAACACGTTGTGCATATTCCTACCTAGCTCTTACATCTTAAATTAACCCATATCTATCAATCTCAGTATCGCCACAAGACTGTGGCTTATCAGAAAGATTCCAGCAGCATCTTTCTCTTTCTGCAGCTACATGGTGTCTCCTTGACTCCACCTACTCACTCTCTATATATCTCTGTTTGGATTTCCCACCTGGCTTTATTCTGCTAAGCCATTGGTTGAAATAGGTTTCTTATTACCCATTGGTAATAAGACCTACTCACAGCATACAGAGGGAATCCCCCATCTGAAGGGCAGGTTACTGGGTATAGGATCCTCAGCTGCTGTTTTCCATGCTGCACATCCAGTGTCCTCCCCTGCTTTGTCCACACAAGTCAGCCCTTCATTCTGCTTTCTTCCCACAAGCACCAGCCTGGCTGTTGTTGACACTAGGGTTTTGTTTTCTTCTCTTGCTTGTCTCTGCTGCATCTAAGTGTGCAGCTCTTTGGACTCACAATCTTGTCTTTGCCATCTTGCATTTCTGTTGATTGCTGATGTGAATTTCCTGTTTCAGTCTCTGCACTGCCAACTCCAGGCATTCTGTTCGCTTCTTTCTGTGATTCCGTGTCCTTTACAGTCTCTGTTGATTACTGTCATGTTGTCCTTTAATTTTTTGATAGTTTTTGAACATACTTATAGAAACTGCTTTGCTTTCTGACAGCAAAATTCAACATCTAGCTACATTTAGTAATAATTTCTGCTGACTGGTTTTTTTTCTTTAATTCCTAGTTTGCTTCTTATTAGCCAAGATCTAGTTGGCTTTTTGTTTGGGTGTTTGTGTTTTTTTAAAAATGAACATTGGTCCTTGCTGAGACTGTTTCAACATCTATACATTCTATTGTTGCCTCCCTGAAGGTTGCTGTTTGTATTTTGTTTGCATAGGAGCTGGCCTATGCAATTTCAGAATCTCAAAATACTATCTCCCTTACAACTCAGTTGTTTTTGTGTTTGTGTGTTTAAGACTGGCATCCTTTTTTTTTTATTTATTATGTATACAACATTCCTTCCATGTGTGCCTGCAGCCAGAAGAGGGCAGCAGATCTCATTACAGATGGTTGTGACCACCATGTGGTTGCTGGGAATTGAACTCAGGACCTCTGGAAGATCAGCTAGTGCTCTTAACCACTGAGCCATCTCTCCAGCCCCTAAGACTGGCATCCTAAGGTTTGCTTCTGCACATGAACTAGCAGGATGCCTGGAACTGATGGGGTCTTTCTTCTCTTGATGTGACTATAAGTAGAGGAAGGCATTCAGAGCTTGGGTCACTTCAGGTTATCCCCAGCCTTTATTTTTCCTGGTCCTTTGTTTTGTTTTTGTTGTTTGGGGTAGTATCTGTTTCGGGAAGCAGGGTCTTTCTGTGTTGTCTAGGCTTGCCCCAAACTCTTGGACTCCGATAATCCTGCTGCCTTAAACTACCATGCAGCTGAGACTACACTGTGCCTTGCTTGCTTCCTACCTGGACCCTTTTCTGTCTCCCTTGTATGTGTACAGTCTCATGGTTGGGCAGGAGCATGTGACTTGGATACCATCTGGTCCCCACTGTTTTGCACAGCTTCATCCTAGAATGTGCTTGGCTCTGCCGTCTTCACCAAGCACAGCCACTTGTTCTCCCTCCTCACCCCTGAGGTTGCCTGGCACCAGTGCTCCTGAGAACAGGCATCGCCCCCTTGCTCCAGATCAAGTGAGCCTGCTCCTATGTCAAGGATGCTGCAGCTGAGCTCCACAGCCTGCCTTGCCAGGCATGGCCTCTGAGGTGTGGGGAGGCACACTGCAGCAGAGATGGAGCAGCCTTAGAATGCTACAAGTTCTCTCTGTTCTTGGTGGGAGTTGAGCAGTTTTTCCAGCAAAGGCACTTGTCCGGTGGCTCTCTGTCTTCACTGATCTCCAGAGTAGGCTGTGGTTATTTTGTCAGCATTGGATGGCTTCATATTGATTCTTGGGGATAGGGTCACTTCAGGTTCTCACCTGGCTGTGTCAGAATTTCTACCTTTGGCTCTCAGGTGATACTGAGCTTGTTTTGTAAGAACATAAATTCAGTGCTCATTTGATGTTGGCTGTGTCATGATTGCCAAGCTCTTTGTTCCAAAACAGGAACAGTTGCTTAGTAATGTTTGCTACAGCATGGCTGTTAGGTCTAGGGTAGGTACGGTCCTCGCCATTTCACTTAGACTACACAGAAGGGCTGGAGAGCTGGCTCAGTGGCAGAGAGTACTTGTTGTTCTTGCAGAGGACCTGGGATCAGTTCCCAGCATTCAGATGGTGGCTCACAGTTGCCTGTAGTTCTCTCTAGTTCTAAGGGATCTGTCACCATTTTATGGTATCTTTGGACACCAGGGACAGACACATGTGGTACATATATGCAGCCAAATATTCACACACATAAAAATTAAAGAAAAAACCTAAAAGCAAAAAAAAAAAAGAGTGAGAACAAAGTTACAGTCTTCAGGGAGTGCACACATGCACCCCACTGTGTGTGTGTGTGTGTGTGTGTGTGTGTGTGTGTGTGTGTGTGTGTATGAATGCATGTATGTGCCCATGTGCGTGCAGGAGCCCATGAGGGACCTGGATCCTCTGGAACATCCCATGGAGGTCAGAAGAGTCAGATAACTGGAGTTACAGGTGCCGTGAGCCACCCTGTGGATGCTGGGAGCTGAACTGGGGTCATCTGAAGAGTGGTTGTGCTCTTACCTGCTGAGCCATCTCTCCAGCCCCCGGAACCTCATTCTTAAAAACTAAAGAGTTGCCAGGTGGTGGTGGTGGGGCACGCCTTTAATCCCAGCACTCAGGAAGTAGAGAGACAGGCTGAGTTCTGTGAGTTCTGGTCTACAGAGTGAGTTCTAGGCCAGACTCCAAAACTACACAGAGAAACCCTGTCTCAGAAAACCAAACCAAACACTAAACTAAACTAAAGAGTCAGGGCTGGGGAGATGGCTCAGCAGTGAGAACAGGTGCTGTGAGCTGGAGCTCAGCTCTCCAGCACTCACATGAAAACCAGGCATGACCACACATGTGCTGAAACAGCACCGTAGGGTGGGGACAGGAGGATGACTGAGGCATGCTCGCTGTAAACCTAGCTCTGGGCTAGTGAAAGACCTTGTCTCAAAGGAACAAGGCAGAGTAATAGTACAAGACACTGAGCATTGTGCTTTGCCTCCATACCCCTTACGCATGCGCACATACTCCACCCATATATCACACATACACCAAACTCACACATACACACATCCTTCTTGTGAATTTCTGAGCCTTTCACAAATGGCTTTCTGCACAGTATCCAGTAGTCACAGGAGCTCCGGTGTAATTCTCTGTAGAAGGAGTAATGTGTTGCCTCTGGGTGTGTCTCTCTAGGTCGCTTTGAAGAGGAATTTATCAAGATGCGCATGGAGCGACTCCAGGCCTGGATGACGAGGATGTGTCGGCATCCTGTGGTGTCAGAGAGCGAAGTTTTCCAACAGTTCCTGAACTTCCGAGATGAAAAGGCAGGTGTAGCCTAGCACCACGGTCATAGGGAAGTGGGAGCTGGCACAGTTAGCAAGAATTTACAGCTGAAGGAGCAAAAGCAATGTTGTTTGTGTCAGTCCTCCCCCCAAACAAGAAGGGACAGAAGCCTGATCCTGTGCATAGGAAGTGTTCATGTGGTATGAGAGAACTGTCAGCCAGCAGGCTGTGTCCACCGGAGAGGTCACATAGATGCAGAATGTGCTCATATGTGAAGTGTTTTCCAGAGGAGTCTTTAAAATGGGCTCAGGGTTCAGGAAGAGCACTTGGGGAACAAGCATGAGGACCTGAATTAAGATCCCCAACACGTGTGCACCCTACAACCCGCACTGTCCTTGTGTGCACCTGGGAACCTGCACTGTGAGGTGTGGAAACGGGATCATTAGAAGTCACTAACCACCATCCTAACTACAGGATCAGTGAGACACTGTCTCAGAGGACTAAGATGGAAAGTGGTAGAGCAGGGCACCCAAGGCCCTCCCTTGGCTTCTCACCTGTGTGCTGGCACATGTAGGTGTGTGTGTGCGCACACACACACAGAGGTATGGGAAGAATAAACCCAAAATGTGAGCCTAAAGAGAGAACGGACTGCATGAGTCATCTGAGTCTGTGAGTTCCCAACACCTCAGCACCTTGTAGGGAAATAGAATCGGAGACTGAGCCCTCATCCCAGAGCCAAGTCCTCTTCCTGTAGTAGAGGTGGTACGCCCAGAGTAATGCTGCTCTCTGCCTGCTCCCTAGTAGTTACTGTGCCAGTGGTTACATGTTCCTTGTGAAAATGCTGCTCTCTGCTGTTCCATGGTAGTTACTGTACCAGTGGTTACACGTTCCTTGTGAAAAACCAAGGCGAAGCTGCCGCCCTGACACCTCCTTGTCAGCTTTGGAAGTAGCCGTCTCCTGATAAGCTCGTACCATGTTTCTCCATGTTCCTCCTGTGTCGTTTATTCTCCAAAGATGTTTTCTCTGTAATTTTACGGGGAACAAATGTTGCAGATTTTGAAAAACACTGAGAAGTGAAAGCATGGGCCAGTTCAGAAGAAACAGAAATGCTAAATATAGTATGACCCAGGGAAAGATGGGACCAAGTTATTTTTGTCTTTGATCAGCTCATAGAATACCTTACTTCCCATTGGAATCTTCAGAGAGAGATGTCCTTGCTCAACTTCATAGTGGTTTTGCCTTGGAGAAGTGATGCTTTTACAAATTGGGTTGAACATTCGCGCTCTGTCTGCATGTTTAAGTACACTTGACAAAGTACACTTTGGCCTTGTTTTCAATGATTGCCTCTTTCTGAACTTTATAGGCATGGCTGGTGTGTTGTGTGTCGCCAAGTGGTGACTATCATACATTTAAGCACTCCAGCTGTCCTTGTGAGGCATGTCTGTCAGTAGCAAGCCTTGTAGGCTGCTGTAGCCAACCCTGGTCTTTCTGGTGTGAAGGGCTGCAGCCTAGGAGTCCCTGGAGCAGCAGAGCCATGAAACCATGTGCTGAGCACGTGAGTGCCACTCTGTAGTTACCAAAACTGCACAGCAGAGCCATGAGACCGCCTCTGAGCACTGACTGTACAGAGCACCCCTCCCCCAGTTACTGTCCGTCATTGGTTGCCCACAGGATTTCAGAGAGTCTCATTGTATTGATTGGTCAGGAGTTTAAAAAGCACTAATAAAGGTCCTTTTGTACTCATGATCTGCTTAAGAAGATAAATCTTAGACATTGCTTGTTTTGTTTTACATGAAGCTGCCTTTCAAGGCTGCTAACTCAACGATAGAAGTGGTAGAAAAGAAAAAGGAATGAACTTTGAGTCATTTGCTGGCTGTCTGGCATCTCTTCTACTCCTGTCTCTTGCTGTGGTTCTGGTAAAACATTATCCTTGTTAGATCACAGTTTCCTCAGCAGCCAGAGACATTGCAGAACTAGAGAGCAGTGTAATGCTCTGTTTATTAGTAGTTAACATATGGTGAACAGAGGAAAGCCCCTGAGACCGCCTAGAACCGCTAGAAATAGTGGTTATCAAGGAGCTGGATAAAGTCATTGCATTTTTATCGCCAAATCATTAAGTTAAAAAATCTATCAGCTTCAAAATTATGAAGTATTTAGGAATAAATACAAGAAAATATATAAAAGGCCTATCTGTAAAACTATGAAAAATTGACAGAAATAAAGGACCTAATCAAGATGTCCTGTGTGGAAACTCAAAGTAGCTGAGACGCTTAACAGTGGGGGCTAGGGAAACCCAGAACACACAACACACACACACAAATGCGCGCAGCACGCACAAAGACAAATCAATCTTGGTGATAGGCTCCTGTAATTGCAGAGCTGAAGAAGCAGGGAAAAATGGATCGTGGAGTTCACTGGCCAGCCAGCCTTGCCTAATATGCAAGCCCCAAGTCTCCTTAAGAGACACTATTTCAAAAATGAAGGTCCTTGGATCTGATGCACTCTTACTTAGTGGGCACTATACATGGCACACATATATACACTTAGACTCCCATACATATAGCATGAAAAATTCATCTTTTTTTGAAAGAGATACAACAGTTAATTTTGTCAGTCTCACAGAGGGTATTTATATTCTGTGTGTGTTTATGTTGGAAGCCATTGCAAAAGGAATGCGACTGAATCTGTTGACTCACAGGAGACCTGGACTCCAAGAACAGCTCTGTGTGGTGATGCTGTGGTGACATTGGCCTGTGGTGCTGAAGATGTGGGGTGGACATGCTACTTCCTGGAAAGAGGAGACAGGGATCCAGCCCCTTAGCTGCTGCTGCTTCCGCTCAGGGATTTGGAAGAACAAGTCAGCCCTGCTGGCAGCTGTAACACTGCCATATTCTTCCTTACAGGAGTGGAAAACTGGAAAGAGGAAGGCTGAGAAAGATGAGCTTGTGGGAGTTATGATATTTTCCACAATGGAACCAGAGGCTCCTGACTTGGACTTGATAGAAATGTAAGAGCCCCTGCCCTACTCTCCTTCCCCCCGTCTGCACTTACTTCCTCTGGCTCACGGAACTCTCAGAAAGCTGAATAGGGCTTGCAGTGAGATGGTGGCCCTGGAAGTCCTATTACAGCAGGCTAAGCACTGCTTCCCTGTTTCATTGTTGACTTAATGAAGTTATTTTCAATAAAGTCTGATGAGGCAAGGTGGCAGTAGCTACCCACATCCCTGGAGTGCCCAACAAAGCAGAAATTGTTTTGTGGTAGTACTTGGGATCAAACCCATGGACTCAAGCAGTCTAGGTATTGTGTTTGTGTCTGACGTTGCTGATGTGCCTGACAGCTGTCTCTGTCCCCAGAGAACAGAAGTGTGACGCTGTGGGGAAGTTCACCAAGGCCATGGATGACGGTGTGAAGGAACTGCTCACCGTGGGACAGGAGCACTGGAAACGCTGCACGGGGCGTAAGTGCTATTCCCCTAGACTCAGCTGGGACCCAGTCCCACACACAAGGGGCTGGATTGAGCTGCATAGTGCCACTCTCAGACCTTTGCCCTGCCCTCCCTTCTCCATGCTAGTGATATCCAGAAGATTGAGCATAACAAGGTAGCTCAAGAAATGTCATAAAAAAGCATCATACTAACTTGAGTTTAATGTTGGGTCTTTGCATTTTATAATCTCAGGAAAATTAGTCTTTCTGCAGTTTAGAAAGTAATTTTTGTTTAGTTGGTTTTGTTTTGCTTTGCTTTAATTTTTTGTTATTTTTCCTTTTTTATTGATATTTATTGAGCTCTACATTTTTCTCTGGCTTTACTTTAATTTTTGAGACACAGTCTGGCTTGACTGTTTCAAGTGATTTGCTTATAAGCATGTGAAAGTAGGCCCAGCTTATGACTTGACTTTCCATCTTTATGTGCCTGTTTTAGGATGTCGTGTGTTTGACTAAAGCCATAGTTTTTAGGAAATGACCTACATACTTGGTAGAAAATGATAGCTATTAATATATACAATAAAATAAAATCAAATAGACAGACTAGGCCTCTTCAGAGGGGCATCGTACATTAGCCATGGCTCTGCTCGCCCTCCCTGGGATTACGAATTTCTTCTTCCTGTCCTTTATGTGTCGACTGCCATGTTGCTGAGCTTTTTTTTTTCCTGTGCCCCCTGAGTTGTGTAGCTGTGGTGTCCAGGATAGAATAGTGAAGCCTGCAGAGACATCATCCTCTGAAGCCTATGAAGGGAGTGCAGTGCAGAGCACCTCCCCAGCACGTGGGAGATCCTGGGCTCAGTCCCTAGCATTGGCACAAAAGAGAAAGAAAGAAAATATAAAGAAATAATTCAGCTTCAGAAGTAATGAGTGATTTTAGTTGCACCTGTGTAGAAGGCCGACATAGCAAACCATTTAAGTGGTTATAGAATTAAATCCCTTCTGTCTGATGGCTGGAAGTTCTGTGCCTTACAGAACCCAAAAGATCACGTTTATCAGCAAGGAGTGCTAGGACAAGGCTGTTTTTTGGGGGGCAGAGGAGAGAGAAAGGCATTTGTTCAGGATTAAACTCAGTGGTAGCTTCTTTCTTGTTTATGATAGTTTTCAAACTTGTAAGCCGTACAGTGAAAATGTCTGTTTAATAGCATGAGTGTCTTGACCCACAGAGGCAGGCACATCAGAGATCCAGAGTAAACATGTCACTCATGTTACCCTGCTGCTGAGGTCAAGCAGTGGTTTCCTTCAGAAGGCCACAGGTACCTCCTGAGGGGTCTGTGCAGTTGCATAGATGGCCTAAGGGTTCTGTAGATTATCCAGGGTGGTCCTCAAACCTGAGCCCAGAACCTTTGGAATGAGTTAGCGAGTCCTCATGTCCCATAGGTTAGGCTGTGTACACCCTCCTCTTGAGCCTTTGTTACCACACTTAGCCATATTTGCCAAACCTTCCATATGAAGATGGTGGCTCTGGTATCCAAAGTTAACTGTGATGGCCCTATGCACATGAGAGGAAGGACTTTGGAGCTAGGAGTCCTGTACCTGCATTCTTTGCTCTGTCCAGTCAGTGGGTGCAGGGACAGGTTGTTCATAATAGTGCCCATTACTAATTGAGCATTCAGTTGAAAATCATAGTTAATTAAAGAAATGGTTAGCTGAAAAATCATTTCATCAGTATTTCATTAAAGAACAGATACTATTTTAAATCCTTTTGAATGTCTTCTGTTATGAGTCACTGCCAGAGAACTGTGGGATGCATTCCAGGCTGCTCTAGGACTGATTGGTGAACGGTTCTTTTCCAGCCTTGCCCAAGGAGTATCAGAAGATCGGGAAGGCTCTGCAGAGCTTAGCCACAGTGTTCAGCTCCAGCGGTTACCAAGGTACACCTGTATTTGTTTGTGATTTCCCTTGCAGATAAGTGTGTAATAACTGTCCACATTCTTGAATGGCTTTGGTACCTGCATGTGTCATGTGGGAACATACCAGGGTAAGGGGTATTTCTTTACATGTGAAGCCCTGACACTTTTCTCTTGTGGATCGCATAATGTATACAATAGGTTCTGGTGAACTGGTCACCTGCTGTGCTTTAGACACTAGAGCTTGCATCTCCTGGGCAGAGGAGAGAAGCTGTGTGAGGCCTCTGCAGTGGTAGTACTCTGCCAGGAGCACAGATAGCGCCTGTTTTCTGGGCTGTCAGCACTGTCAGCGAGTATGCGATTGGGGATTAATGTTGCATGTGGAACTATGGCAACTATTAAAAGTGCTCAGTGTATTTTATGTTGAATATCATTCACTTCACTAAAACTGCTGTTTTTAAAGCCATTCAGTCCCCTTTAGATTAGCATTTATTTCAAGAAAATGTGGGTCAGTGCTTTTGAGCACTATCTCAGAGCAGTGCTGTACAGTTTCTTCTTGCAATCATGTAAATGAGCTTGATTCCCAAGGCTGTCTTAATTACACCAGAAAAATCTTTCGCTGCATCCACGGCAGTGTGGGTTGTGACAGTAATACAATGTAAGCACTGCTAGTATGTGAAATATTCGGTAGTCTTGGGGAGTCTCATGGAACTTTTTGGGGTAAGATACTTATGAAAAGGCCTAAGAACAGCTCCTACATCCAGGAGCAGAGAATGTCTCCTTATATTCTTCCACCAGCTGAGCCAGATGTCCATTTGAGGGCCCTTCCCCTGGGCAAAGGAAGAAAATTGGAACATTGGTGAAAACAGTACTTGCCATGGAATGAAGCATAGCACACATTTGTGCACCCAGAGTTATTAAGTTACATGTAATTTAATCCCAGCTACCTTGCGGGACAGTAGGCTCTATCTGTGGTTCTGAAACTGTATAGAAGGACATGAGCTTTGGTGCTGCTTTCCCAGTGCATATTCCACCTGATCGTAAGCAAAGGCTTGTCACAGAAAGATCGTAAGCAAAGGCTTGTCACAAAAAGATCGTAAGCAAAGGCTTGTCACAAAAAGATCGTAAGCAAAGGCTTGTCACAGAAAGGGCTCTCCCTGCAGAAGCTGATCGTAAGCAAAGGCTTGTCACAAAAAAGGGCTCTCCCTACAGAAGCTAGTTAACAAAGAATAAATGAGCGATGAAAGAGGATGGTTCAGTTTTGACAGAGATGATCACATTCGCTTCTGGCTGTATGAAAACTAGAATTAACCAGAAATTGATTCTGGATATGGTTAAGCCTCTGAACCTGGTAGCCAATTTGAGGACAAGGTAGGGACAGAGGAATGTGGGTTGCCACAGAGTTTGTCTAGCCTGTCCCAAAGGGCATGACTCATTCCGTAATAACCCACAAAAAGTTTTCAAAACAGGGATGAGAAGAGCATCGAGTTAAGAAAAACACCTTTCTGTCTTTGGTGTGCACTGTCTTTATGCCCTGGTTCACGCTGGCTCCTCCTGGGCAGCAAAACGGTGACCTTTTCCTGGGAATGCAATTGGTGTCCTTACCCTTTAAATGGTCCATGGTTTTTGAGTGAAGTTTGCAGGTAAAAATGTTGTATGTCCCAAGAAGAGAGAAATGGAGTGGAAGGTGTAGATGGGAAAGGTTAGTCACTGTCCTAGTTAGGGCTTCTACTGCTATGATAAAATGCCATGATAAAATGCCATGACGAAAAGCAACTTGGTAGGAAAGGGTTTATTTCAGCTTACAGATTATAATGTAATTATAATTCATCTTCCAGAGAATTCAGGACAGGAATTCAAGGCAGAAACTGTTGCAGAGCCCATGGAGGAACTCTGCCTACTGGCTTTTCTTCATAGCTTGCCCACCTCCTGTCTTATGGAACCCAGGACCGCTCTCCCACATTAGTTATTAATAAGGAAATGCACCATAGGCTAATTTAACAGGGATGTTTCGTCAGTGGAGGTTTCTTCCTCCAGTGACTCTATATCTTACATCAAGTCGATATTAAAAACTAGCCATGCCGGGCAGTGGTGGCGCACACCTTTAATCCCAGTACTCGGGAGGCAAAGGCAGGTGGATCTCTGTGAGTTCGAGACCAGCCTGGTCTACAGAGCTAGTTCCAGGACAGGTTCCAAAGCCACAGAGAAACCCTGTCTCGAAAAAACCAAAAAAAAAAAAAAAAAAAAAAACTAGCCAGCACAGCTGCCACCTGCTGTTCGGGAACCAAAGGATGGGTGGGGTCCAGGAGGGTACTCTCACCAATTTTGACAGTGTGCTGGTGTTTTAGATTTTCTAAGCTAAATGCCATCACTGAAGCATATATCAAAAGCCATAAGTATAAAGAAAATATTTTTAACCCTAGTTGCTTACAAGACTGCACATCATTTTAGGTGAGACAGATCTGAATGATGCAATAACAGAAGCTGGGAAGACATACGAGGAGATCGCCAGCCTTGTGGCAGAGCAGGTACTGCCATAATCACACTCCCCAGCCCACATCTGTTATTCAGATCCAAATAGATACCCGCTTTCCTGCTTCTGTGGCTTTTTGTTAACTTTATTTAGTGATAATGTTTTTTCCAGTTAAGCCATAGTGGACAAATATCTCATTAAGAAATCCAAGTGAAGCCAGATGTGGCAGCTCATACCTGTAATACCCGAACTTGGGGGGCTGGAGTAACGGGTAGCCTTGAGTTCAGGGCTTGCCTGGACTGTATATTGACTTCTAAGCTGATCTTTGTTACAGAGTGAGACTTTTTCTCAAAAGACAAAAGAAAAAATTCTAAATGAAGTTTGGGTCTGTGGCTCAGTGGTTAATGACCTAGATTGCTCTTCAATACTTGTGAGGCCTAGAATTTGATCTCAACACTCCCCCAAATAAAGATGTTGGGCTGTCAATTAAATGTCTTCTGGCATCAGTGCCTTTGTTCTACTCTCGGCCATCTGGAATATAATATGTAAGAGAGCCTGGTCCAGACCTCATGCTGCTGCCTAGCCTCTCTAAGCTTGCTTTCTCATCTGTGAGGTGGCCTGGCACTGCATGCCTTCAATGAGCCTCAGGAGTTAGGCAATGTTTTCATATTATCTATTAAAATGTAGGCATTAAACTGTATGTTTTTGCTTGTTACAATTTATGCTTATATTTTATTTGATTTAAAGTGTGAAATAGTATCTAAAATATACTATTAACTAAAAAAGTTAATTCCTGATAGTATAATATAAATATCTATTTTTACAGATCAACTAACTCCAAATGATTTATTACTTTGTTCGCAGCAGAAGAGTCAGAATCTAGTAGTATCAAAGGATTGCTTTCTATTGGAAAACTAATCCTGGGGGCTTACCCCTGAGTGAGTGTTCTAGTTCGCATTCGGTGCTGCTATAAGACATTCTGACCAAAGCAGCTTGGAAAGGGAGTCGGGAGTATTTGGCTCGTGCTACAGGTCACAGTCAGTCAGAACAGACCCTAAGTGTAAACCATGCTGCTCCTTGCTGGCTCACTCTGAGGTTCATGCTTTCTTACACAACCAAGGACCACCTGCCTAGGGATGGTGCTGCCCATAGTGGGCTGGGACCTCATATCAGTTAGCAGCCAGACTGTTGTGGGACATTTGATTACACTGTGACACTCGGAGGCTCTTAATAAAGTTAACCTTGAATCAGGAGGTGGAGCCAGCAACTAGCTGACCAGAGTTAACCATAGAGAAGCCAGGAATTTGGGTAGAGAAGATGAGAAGGAAGGAAAGAGCAGGACTAGAGTTTGGCACCTCTGTTTTGGGACAAGTGAAGAGACCTATCTTTTGCTGTGTCTCTGACCAAAAAGCAAAGTCAGTCAACTGGTTGCTTCTCTACCTCTGTGACCCAGCAGGTTTTCACTACAATACCTGACTTCCAAGTCTTTGTTGGTAGATAACTATAGAGACTTAGTTTAAACCTACATATCTCAGTGCCGGCACCACAGACATTTACCACAAGCCTGTCTGATCAAGACAGTGCTTAAATCGAGGCTCCTTCCTGACAGGTGACTCTAGGGTGTGTCAAGTGGACAACAAACACTAAGTATCACAGAGGAGCACAGCAGTGCACACCTGTAATCCCAGCACTTGGGAACCAGAGGCAGGCAGACCTCTGTGAGTTCAAGGCCAGCCTGGTCTACTTAGTAAGAGCCAAGACAGCCAGGCCCTAAATAGTGAGACTAAGTTAGTGGTTCTCAACCTGTGGGTCACAACCCCTGTGGGAGTCAAATGTCAACTATCCTGCATATCAGATATTTACAATGCAGTTTATGACAGTAGAATATTACAGTATAAAGTAGCAACAAAATGTTGTTATGGTCGGGGTCACCACAGCCTGAGGAACTGTGTTAAAGGTCACCGCATTAGGAAGGTTGAGGACCACTGGTCTAAATAAAGCAGCAGCACTCTGAGCTATTCAGTGTCCGGCACGGAGGATGTGGGAGTGCACTCCTCACTTGTTTCTTCTTGATTTTTTAAATTCCTCCACCAGTAACAGCTAGCCTGTGTCTTGTTGCAGCCAAAGAAGGACCTGCACTTCCTGATGGAGTGCAACCACGAATACAAAGGCTTTCTCGGCTGCTTCCCAGACATCATCGGTGCTCACAAGGTAAGGGCCGTAGTGTTGGGAGGAGCTGCCAGGCACACAGTGCTGCCACCGTTATTTAGATGTCATTTTTATCCATGAGAAACGAAACCAGCTGGATGTGGTGGTGCACGCCTCTCATCCCAATAGTCATGAGGCAGAGGCAGGTAGATCTCTCTGAGTTCAAGATCAGCCTGGTCTACAGAGTACGTTCCATGTCAGACAGGGCTACCTAATGAGATCCCCATCTCAAAATGAAGTAGTAATAAACTGTAATTCCCATCATTAAGTTTTAAAACTAAATTTAAAAATTGGTTTGTTTTATCTTCATGTTTTAATCCTGATCAACATTTCCTCTTGTAGTCTCTGGGGCACTCTTTTAGTGTCTCGGCATCCTTGGATTTATTAGGAAATCTCTGCAGAGAGCTGGTCTGTGATCTTAACACTGCTGCATGAAGAGCAACACATATAAACAATCTTTATATAGTTCAGTATGTGCTTTGTATAGCTTAGTATGAAACTCAGGCGGGCGACTGTTGTCAGAATTTATGCCAGCAGAGTGTTAGCACAGAGCCTCGATTAAACATAGAGGTAGAGGTTTCTCTTTGCAAACAGTCACAAATAATGAGCAGTGTTGGGTGGTGGTGGCGCACACCTTTAGTCCCAGCCCTTGGGAGGCAGAGGCAAGCAGATCTCAGTGAATTCGAGGCCAGCCTAGTCTACAAAGTGAGCTCCAGGACAGCCAGGACTGTTACACAGAGAAACCCTGTCTTGAAAACCCAAAATATAATAATAATAATAATAATAATAAGCAGTGTGGTGGTTCTGGAATGAGGTTCCTTGGCAGCATTTACAGCTAATTCCATCTGTGAATGAATTTAATCTGATTCAGTGCCTCTTACAAAAGACAGAATAAAACCCTACAGTGTGCACACTCGAGCACCAGCTCATAAAATGCTGTCTCATAACAGGAGAGGAAGTGCCCGTGTACCAGCTTCATGCACCTCCACGTGGCTTTCCAGCCTGTCATGCCCCTTTGCTCTGTGTACTTGAAACACCAGCGGCATAAACTCTTATAGGGACAGAGTTAGTTAGTTTCTCTTCTTGTGGTGCAAAAAACCTGCACATTCTAACTTTATTACATTTTTCAAGAATAGCAGCCTTTGGCTCCTGAGGGACTTAAAGAAAGTTGACTCAGATGCTCCCTCTGTCGCTGTTGCAGTATTTTCCTGCTCAGTTCCAAGTCCATAGAATGCCAGCATTGCTGTATTTTAAGCCAGGGCTTTCTGCTTTGTCTTCTTAAATGCTGTTGCATTTCCGTATTTTCCAGGGAGCAATAGAAAAAGTGAAGGAAAGTGATAAGCTGGTCGCAACTAGTAAAATCACCCCCCAGGACAAGCAGACGATGGTGAAGCGAGTCGGCACCATGTCTTATGCTTTGCAAGGTAAGAGAGCAGGTAATGAATGCCAGTGGAGAGCCACTCCCTCCTCCTCAGCACTAAACCTGGCTTGTGGGGTAGAAGTCAAAGTGTGAGCCCCAGTGAAATTCAAAGCTCACTTAAAATGTCTGTCTTGGACTTGGGATAGCAGTGAGTGACAGCTTGATTAGACCTACACACCTTATTCCTTCTTGGACACATCAAGACTCCTTTAATAGCCTTTAATATCACCCTGCTCTATTAAATTCCATGGTTCAGCTTCCAGAAGTCTGTATCCTCTGTGTCCCAGAACCATGGAATCTAAAGGAGGCCTGGAGGAATCATTTTAGGCATAATTTTCTGTTAGCAAAAGACAGTTTTAGCTGATTTCTAGAGATTTGAGTATCTGAGAGCAGACGAGAAGTAAGTAACCATCTCTGCGTTTGCTGCAAGGGCTACACGTGGGCCTTGGCAGACTGTCGGCTGTCAGCAGTGTTCAGCATGTTGATCAATGACAGCCGTCCGGTACTAGAAGGTGGCACCTCCTGCTGGTGTCTGCCTGTTTCTAGACTCTTGGTAGAGTTGTGCTGAAAACTGGCGCTGCATAGAAGCCAGATCAAGTCCTGTTGACTTAGCCAAGCAGGGAAATTGCATGTTATCATTTGAAATCTTGCCGGGAACTAATCCCTGGGATAATTTTCTTGTAGCTGAGATGAATCACTTCCACAGTAACCGGATCTACGATTACAACAGCGTCATCCGCCTCTACCTGGAGCAGCAAGTGCAGTTCTATGAAACGGTAAGTGGCTCCCTGCCCATGCCTGTACATGTGTGCGCAGAGGGGCTTTTACACTTAGTAACTTTGACCATTCAGAGCTGATCCTTTTGTGACTTTTTTACTCCTGAGTGAGAAGGTGTTACATTGTGAGCAGAATTTGTTGGTATGTTTTTTTTTAAACTTTAAGAATTCCATCT
Organism: Ondatra zibethicus; assembly: GCA_004026605.1. Taxonomy (NCBI): domain Eukaryota; kingdom Metazoa; phylum Chordata; class Mammalia; order Rodentia; family Cricetidae; genus Ondatra; species Ondatra zibethicus. The sequence continues at coordinate 24,389 of PVIU01024574.1, forward strand.
CCTACAATGAAAGCCAGAAGGTCATGGTCATACATTATGCAGACATTGAGAGACCACGGATGCCAGCCCAGGCTACTATACCCCACAAAACTTTCGATCACCATAGAAGGACAAAACAAGATATTCCATGACAAATCTAGATTTCACCAATACCTAGCCACAAACCCAGCCCTACACAAAATACTAGAAGGAAAACTCCAACCCAAGGAAGATGGCTACACCAACAAAAACACACACAATTGATGATCTAATTACAGCAAATCCCGAAGAAGAAAAAAACACACAAAATAACATCACCAACGAGGAAAACCAAATTAACAGGAGATAGCAACCACTGGTCATTAATATCCCTTAATGTAAATGGACTCAACTCACCCATAAAAAGGCACAGGCTAACAGATTGGATACGAAAACAGAACCCATCCCTCTTCTGCATACAAGAAACGCATCTCAACCTCAAAGACAGACATCATCTCAAAGTAAAAGGTTGGTAAAAAATATACCAATCAAATGGACCTAAGAAACAAGCAGGTGTTTGTGTCTAATATCTAAGAAAATAGACTTCAACCTAAAATCAGTCAAAAGAGACAAAGAAGGACATTTCATATTAGTCACAGGGAAAATCCATCAAGAGGAAATTTCAATATGCTCCAAATACAGGGACACCTTCATATGTCAAAGAAACACTTCGAAAGCTTAAATCATATATTAAACCCCACACACTGATAGTGGGAGATTTCAACACTCCCCTCTCACCACTGGACAGGTCAATCAGACAAAAAATGAACAGAGAAATAAGAGATCTAAAAGATGTTATGTCTCAAATGGACTTAACAGACATCTATAGAATATTCCATCCAAACAGAAAAGAATATACCTTCTTCTCAGAACCTCATGGAACCTTCTCAAAAATTGACCACATACTCGGTAACAAAA
>PVIU01024575.1:0-25311 GCA_004026605.1 Ondatra zibethicus
TTGCATTTGTGTAACCCTTAATAATGAGCCACCGTTGCATTTGTGTAACCTTTAATAATGAGCCCACCATTGCATTTGTGTAACCCTTAATAATGAGCCACCGTTGCATTTGTGTAACCCTTAATAATGAGCCACCGTTGCATTTGTGTAACCCTTTAATAATGAGCCACCGTTGCATTTGTGTAACATTTAATAATGAGCCCACCATTACATTTGTGTAACCTTTAATAATGAGCCACCGTTGCATTTGTGTAACCGTTAATAATGAGCCCACCATTGCATTTGTGTAACCCTTAATAATGAGCCACTGTTGCATTTGTGTAACCCTTAATAATGAGCCACTGTTGCATTTGTGTAACCCTTTAATAATGAGCCACCTTTGCATTTGTGTAACCTTTAATAATGAGCCCACCGTTGCATTTGTGTAACCCTTAATAATGAACCACCTTTGCATTTGTTTAACCCTTAATAATGAGGCCACTGTTGCATTTGTTTAACCCTTAATAATGAGCCCACCGTTGCATTTGTTTAATCCTTAATAATGAGCCCACTGTTGCATTTGTTTAACCCTTAATAATGACGCCACCGTTGCATTTGTTTAATCCTTAATAATGAGCCCACCGTTGCATTTGTTTAACCCTTAATAATGAGCCACCGTTGCATTTGTGTAACCCTTAATAATGAGCCACCGTTGCATTTGTGTAACCCTTAATAATGAGCCACCGTTGCATTTGTGTAACCCTTAATAATGAGCCACCGTTGCATTTGTGTAACCCTTAATAATGAGCCCACCGTTGCATTTATGTAACCCTTTGTTTCATTGTAGTTCTGAGACTTTAGAGTCTCCTCATTTGGGAGTCTTAGAAGTTCTTCAGGCCTATCATTTGCCTTGCTAAACATGCTGCAGTTATGGTTAGATTTATCCTCTCCTTTATAATCTGGCTTTACGTAAGTTTTATGCATAACTTTTGAAATAGTAAAATTGTTTTATTGTAAAATAATTGGACACTCCTCCAAAGAAAAAAGCTATGAGGAAATAGTAATTGCAACGGTATCTGTCTTTTCAGATTGCTGTGCCATGCTATGAAAGACCACATAGTCCGTGTTGCTAATGAAGCTGAGTTCATCTTGAACAGACAGAGAGCGGAGGATGTACATAAGCATGCAGAGTTTGAGGTAAGGTTGTTAAGTCAAGCATCACCCATTTGTTTCCTGACACATCATGACATACTGAAGGAGAAAATGCCACTGCAGGCATTTGAGGTCGTGCTTCTAAAGACTTTCCTCAGTATCAATCAAAACACTGATACATTAACATCGTGTCACTCTGTCCTGTCCTCACCATGGGGAAAGGGAGTCCGACGTTATTCTTAACTACTATAAAGACACTTAGAACCTTGAGATTCTAAAAGCCTTGTTCTTAATATATTAGAGCTTTGCATAACAACTAGGTGCACATGGATGCTTGTGTGGTTTTATGAATGGACTCACATGCAGTTCAGCAGATCTCCTAATTTCACTCTTTTAAATACAGCAGTTCAATATTTCATGTCATTCAGTTTTTGAAACAGTGCATTTCAGAAATACATAGATGGTCTAATGGTTGGTTTACACGGGCTCCTGGTGGCCTTAGAGTTAATGACTGCAGCAGTTCATTTTCATGGTGCATCATGCCAATAAGTGAAGCTAGAGAAGAAAGCCAACCATTCTAGGTTCCATGGGGTTTTTATCTCAGTAGAGCAGATCATTGAGTAATACACATTGATGGACTAGGTCTGCTGATCTCTGACCTTGACAACTGAAAGCATGAGAAAGAAAAATATCTGTTGTCACTTTCATACACACAATCCCCCCCCTTGACTGGTCAGATGGATAGCAGGTACTTGATGTATGACAATGTAAATACTGTATTTAAAAAACTGCTTGAAACATCAATAAAAAAGTATAGTGTCAGGTAGTTTGCCAAAGTTAAGTTTCATATCACTTCAGCAATAAATTGTTAGATATTTATCAGGATATATGAAATATTTTGGATGGCTAGAAAAGGTGAATTATTTCTTTTTTGAAATATATATTTATATATAACATTCAGAATTTAAAAAAAGAATCTTTAATTGCATTATGGACTATGGAAGTAAATAAGATTTAGAACTTTAACTGGATTGTCTGCAGGATCAATTTTGAGACAATCACAGTTATACTAAAAAATCAGGTTGTTTTGTGGGGATATAACAGACCAATATTTGTCTTATGTAACATTTCAAATATATTTTTAGGAATGCAGATATTAGCTATGACCTTTAGCACATATTTAATCAAAAGGACATTAAGACAAGGGCAGTGTTTCTTTCTCATCTGTTTATACTGTCTCACATAAGGAATATTTAGACATTGTTTTGTAGTTGCTCTACTGACCACAATGATTATTCAACAATCCCAATATTCTGTCTCTGTATCCTATGTGCATCTGTGGCTTCCCTAGTGGAGAAGTAAGATTTTCTCAGACTCACCCCAAGTGTTGCTTTTTTCTGAGGTAGTAGTGAGTTTAGTCTCCCTGTGCTTGTGCAGGAGGAGGAGTGAAAGCTTCTGAAGGTAGTGGACATGAATGCTGGGTGCTTTTAGGACTCATATCCATGGTGTATATTGCCAATATAGTCTAACTCTTAGGACTCATATCCACAGGGATACTGCTAATATAGTCTAACTCTTAGGACTCATATCCACAGTGTGTACTGCCAATATAGTCTAACTCTTAGGACTCGTATCCACAGTGTGTACTGCCAATATAGTCTAACTCTTAGGACTCGTATCCACAGTGTGTACTGCCAATATAGTCTAACTTTTAGGACTCGTATCCACAGTGGATACTGCTAATATAGTCTAACTTTTAGGACTCATATCCACAGTGTATACTGGCAGTATAGTCTAACTTTGAGAAAATGGTTACTGTTACTTAACGGTACACACTGGTTTTTCAGGTCAAATGCTTACATTTGTTTGCTTCATGTTAGAATGTGTATATGTCTGTGTTTATGTACATCTAGGTGCTTGTGAGTGTATGTATCTGTATTTGTGTCTGTGTGTAGTATGAGTGTGTGTGTATATATGTGCTTGTATGTGTATGTGTCTGTGTTTGTGTATCTGTGTGTCTGTATGGGTGTATGTATTTATATGTGTAGAGGGTGTGTGTGTGTGTATATATACTAAATATATCATCTTTAAAATATAAAAAAATGCAGATGGTATGACGTTTAACTAGGCTTGACAATTCTCTGTAGCCCTCATAGAGCTCTGCAGTCAAGGGGGAAACATACTTAATTTTGAGCTAGGCACTTCACAGTTAAGACTTTTTTCATAGTTAATACTATAATTGTTAAGGAAGAAAAATGAAAATTTAATTTTACCCTCCAATGCACTAATGAAATATTAACCACATTATTGTAGCAGATCTTTGTACTAATTGGTGATTCCCTGTACAAAAAGATAAATTGAAAAATGAATTAATTCTTCTTAGATTGTTACAGGTTTTTTCTGCAGACGAGAAGGCTTGCCTAGAGTGTGTGTCAGCAGACAGGACTGTGTCCCCATTCCTCCTATGCAATAGGCCTTTGCACCGTGGTCATAACTGGAGCTGGTCACATGTATTTTCTTAGATGTTTGAAATTTAACTCTAAAATCACAGCCTGAGCCAGACTGCACAGTAGCTAATCTAAAACTAAAGTTTCTTTTCAGTTCTGCATCAGAGGTTTTCATAACAAGGTCTATTGATCATCTGTGATGCTAGCATCATAAAACAGAAATAAGATGCAGATATGACAACTGATGGCTATGGAACTGGGAAGATGAGACTAAGAATGATTCTTGTGAGACCTTTTGAAGCATTAAATATTAGAGTCAGACGGGAACCTGGAAAAACCTTGTCTTACCTCCTCATTTTACAGATCTGGAATTAGGGGCAAAAAACAAACATAGTCTGCTTAAAATATGAAACAAAATCCATCTGTTAAATATCTAAGTGGTACTGAAGAATTGTCTGTATTCTGTCAATCATGTTTTAAATAAACACTGATTGGCCAGGCAAGAAGTATAGGTGAAAAAAACCGGACAGGAAATAGAGGTGGGGCAGTGAGAACAGAAGTATTCTGGGTAGAAGGAAGCTCTTTCCCCAGTTCTGCCTAGACCACTGAAGAAGCAGGGTGTGACCTGCCCCACTGAGAAAGGTACTGAGCCATGTGGCTAACATAGATAAGAATAATGGGTTAATATAAGCTACAAGAGCTAATAAGAAGCCTGAGCTAATGGGCCAATCAGTTTATCATTAATATAGACTCTCTGTGTAATAACTTGCCGGCTATGGGAACTGGGCAAGATGAAAACCCCAACTGGCAGGCCCCTCATGTTACATCTAAGTAATTTTTTCTATGCTACATTGTCTTTCAGGAAGCAAAAAATTATATGGCAAGTGACAAGGATTTTGTTTTCAAAGTAATTATTGGAATCATATATCTTTATTTTAAGTGAGGCATGTTAAATTGGTTTCAAAAAGTAGACTTAAGTTTAATGAAGTTTTAATTATTTCTCCTTAATGATTAATTTTGACACTGATATCAGATTTGACAATGAGAACCCTAAGAGAGAGACATACATAGATCTAATCTACATGGGTAGTAGAAAAAGACAAGACAAGATCTCCTGAGGGAGCATGGGGACCTTGGGAGAGTGTTGAAGGGGAGGGGAGAAACAGGGAGGGGAGCAGAGAAAAATGTAGAGCTCAATAAAAATCAATTTAAAAAAAGAAAATAAAAAGAAGTGACCCAAAGTAGAAAAGCATTAATTATGTTAACTTTTCTCAAAATATTTTACATATACTTTTAAGAAGAACACATTGTGAAATGAAAGGTAGTTCTGCCTTCCTTAGAACAGAGTCTTAGATTATGTCAAATGGAGGTTTTAAATTCAGTTCTTCCCTTTAGTTTAAGGGTAGGCAGCATTTTTTCACTCTACATAGTGTGTTCTTACTTGTTGCATGCCTTCACAGTCACAGTGTGCACAGTATGCTGCTGACAGGAGAGAGGAGGAGAAGATGTGTGACCACCTCATCAGTGCTGCCAAGCACCGTGACCACGTGACAGCAAATCAGCTAAAGCAGAAGATTCTCAACATCCTCACGAACAAGCATGGTGCCTGGGGGGCTGTTTCACACAGGTGCGTGAGGAGGATGGGTGTGGAGGAAGAGAGTAACAACATATATAAGAGAAAAATAAAACCCATTTCCACCATGGCCACACATTTATTACTTATTTTAATAATTTAGATGAAACCCTGAATGATGTTTTTTGGTTGGTTTGTTGGTTAGTTTTTGGTTTTTTGAAACAGAATTTTCCTACTTAGCCCTGACTGTCCTGGAACTCACTGACCAGGCTGGCCTCGAACTCAGAAATTCACTTGCCTCTGCCTCCTGAGTGCTGGGATTAAAGGTGTGCACCACCACTGCCTGGCTATTTGAATTTTTTCTCTTATGCTACTAATTTCTGTTTTAGAGTAATAGGTAGTGACATAACATTTACTTATGCAGGAATGTGAGGTATACGATGTCCCTCTCTTTTTAAAGGACTTTTAAAATTAAGTTTGTCATTTTTACCTTTGATTTTATATGGTAATGAAATATAATCACTTACTATAGAGAAGTGATATATTACTTTAGAATGGTTTTTTTCACTCTCAATTCAAATTTAAGAATTTTTTTAATCTCAAATTGTATTTATGCTGCCATAGCACAATTAAACCAAAATTGGTCATTTATGAAACATAAATTTTCTGTTTTCTGAAGTTTATGTGCATATAAGGTGGGTTTTTTTTTTGGTCTCTACACACTTTTCTTTTAAAAAATTAATGAAAAAAACTCACTGTGTTTAATTTGCTGGTGTCATCTTGCTTGTATCTCTTTTATTGAGCCCCATCACATGTTTTTACTAAACTTTCAGCAGTGTGGTAATTTGCAGAATATAGACTGGATACTACTGTGGAACATTCTGGGAGAAGCAATTCTATTAGAGGAGACTTGACAGTCTGTCCTGGGCTTACAAGAAAGATTTGAGAAAATATTAGTGGTTTTGTATTTAAGGTAATACTATATAACCTAACGTCTTAGAAAAAGAACACCAAGTACTTGACATTTATAATAACCACATAGCAGCCATGCATGTTACTTTCAGGGACTACATTATCTCATCAGGCTCTGCATTTGCAAGGCAGACTCCATTAAACAAGAGACCTCCCACATTGGTCTTACCCCTAAGGATACTCCACTATCAGGTGGCTCAGACTTGACTGCATATCTTATCACTCTCCAAGGGGAAAATATGCAGTGCCGCTCTGTCAGGGAGGTGCACAACCTCATACCACACAGGAGGTGTCCTCATGGCACCCTCAGACAGACCAATCACAGTTACACGCCTCATCACCCATCCTACGCAGGCGCCATTTGTGTCCCTTTTTCAGAAGAGACATGAACACATGTCTCTTAACCACAAAGAGGGCACCACCAGTAGACAAAAGAAGTAATTATACCCAAATCTAGCTTAGTGACTCTCTCTGTGTTAGCTGGGGGTGTTTAACAGGAGCAGAAGTGCAATGCAAGGCAACGGCAACGAATCATGCAAGCTGTGTTCTTGCAGCTCCCTACACAACTTGAAAGAGAGTCCAGATCTGAGACCTCCTCTTCCCAGTAACTGTCACTGTCCATAGAACTGTGAGAGGGGCTTGTAAGTCCTTTACATTTCAGGAGCTTCCTGAGCCTAGTATGTTTGGTTTACATCTTAAGTTCCATAAGCCACCCTCCAGAAAGGCATACCAGTTCAGAGGAAAGCCCATCCAACAAACACCAAAAGTCTTTGTGCCTGAATGATACTACAGTCAACAATGTTTTTATTAAATAATTGTGTGCAAGCCCCCCACATTCCAATGGAAATCGTGAATTTCTCAATATGTCGCAAAATGTTGTAAATTAAGCCGTTGCTTTGAAATGCTTTCCTGTGATGTTACAAATGTAGCTTCTGGGGCCAATGAGAAGACTCAGTGAGGGAAAGCTCCCAATTGTGAACAGTTGGATTTGACCCTGGACCTAGATGGTGCAAGGAGAGAACTGACTCCCTCAAGTTGTCCTCTGACCTCCACGTGATTGCCACAGTATGCACACATACAAGTAAACAAACAAACAAATAATAAATGAATACTTTGGGAAGATTTGGCTTTCATATAATTGTCAGCTTTTGCATGTTGTACATTAGATACAAATATTGTACATATTGCAAATTATAACACTTTATAAATACAAGAAAATTGGTTCTCACATTTCTCATTTTAATACAGCAACAAATAGGATTAATTGCACATTGGAATTTTTATTATCTTTCATGGGAACTGAAAAGCATGTTTCCAAATGGAGTGGGCATATTTTGATTAGAGTTCATTTTTGTGGGATGTTTAACTGTATTTACAGTCATAAGGCTCTGTGCTCCCTTGATTACATTGGTTCCCCTGCTGCATATTTAGCCTCCTGACATAATGTATACCCTCACAGTTCATGGCTTCCTCCCTGCATCCACACTGGCTTCTGCCTGCATTGTTAGCAGGCTGACCTCACTTTGCTTGTTGTCTTCTCTCTGGTCTTTTCAGACTCAAGTGTCTATTTAGGCCACCTTTCTCTGGTCATTTTTATCAAATTTTCGCACGTTCTGTTCTTTCATCACTTTCTTGAATTTATTAGCTTTAATCTTTTTCATGGCCCTTAAAATTAAATGTTTATTTCTTTAACCTGCTATTACGGACTTTTGCTTTTGACTCTATACCCACTATATAGTACTCTACATATAACAGATGCTCAATACATATCTTTACATTTATTTATTTATATTTATTTTAATCAAAATAGAATTATAGCACTTTCCCCCGATTCCTTTCCTCCCTATAGCCACTCCCAAGCCCTCCTCCATTCAACTTCTTCCATGTCCCCCCACTCTCATATTAATAGGATCTTATTCTTTGTTATTATTACATAAATATGCATGAATATATAAATACAACCTGCTGAGTCCATTTTTGTTGTTAGTGTGTAAATGATTTCAGGAATGACCACTTTGTATTGATTACCAATTAGAGGAATCATGCCTGGGGAAGGCTAATTCTCCATCTCTCAGCAGTCATTAGTTAGTTGCCTGTGATTCTTTCTGTAGAAACTCAGTGAGATTTTTCTCCCTACCCATTAGCATGTCTACTGATACTGCCTTATTCGAGTCTTGCTTAAACAGCCATTTCTAGCCTACTTCCTGGTATTCTGGCTCTTAGAATTTTTATGTCCCTCTTACGTGGTGTTCTCTGAGCCATAGATACAGGCGCTGTGTTGTAGATGTGTCCATTTTGTCTGGAATCCTCACAGTCCATTGATCACTGTATTGTGTTCAAAAATGGTTTTCCGTGATGATCTCCATTTACTGTAAAGAGAAGTGTCTTTGGAGAGGAGTAAAAACTACACTTACCTGTGGATGTAAGGATAACTTTTAGAATATAGTTACGAAATATGCTGGTCTAGCAAAGTGGCAGTAGTAGATTCTTTTCTAAGATTCTTTAACTCATTAACCCTGGGAAACTGACTAGGTTTCTAGTACCAGGCATGATTTCTCTCCTGTTGATTGGGCCTAAAGAATAATGAGACAACTGTTGCTTATCACAGACATGTAAGTGCCACTTCTTGCACCTATACAGATACCTTGCTATGCTGGTCATTGTTGTGGTTCACAGGTATCTGAGCTGGTTAGCCTATTAATTGTTTCCCTCCCTTGGTAGCTTGCATAGTATTTTCTGGAACTATAAAAGCTAGACCACAGGCAGAAGGCTTTCCATGAGATAAAGCTTAAATAAATTGAATACTGTGCCCTAAGTGTACAGTGTCTTCAGCAGTAGAGCTGACCATCAGTCTCTGAAAAACAACCAAGGATAACAGTAATATTGTTTAGGGTAGTGTTCTCAACCTATGGGTAATGACCCTTTTTGGGAATCACATATCAGATATTTACATTATGATTCAGAACAGTAGCAAAATTGCATTTATGAAGAAACAATGAAATAATTTTATGGTTGGGGTTCACCACAACATGAGGAACTATATTAAAGGGTCACAGCATTAGGAAGTTTGAACCACTGTTCTAGGGAGTGTTGGAACTACCCTGTCAATAACCTGTGACTAACTATTCAAAATCAAGTTTTTAGTGCCTAATACTGGGGCTTTTGTTAGTTTGTGGTTCTTATTTACATTCTAGACTTCAAGATATATTTTAGAGCTATAACAATAAAATAATGTGATATTGGCACAAAACAGAGATGTAGATCAATGAAATAAAATCAAAGAGCCAAACATGAGTACTTATAACTACAGTCATTTGATATTGGAGATTAAAAAAAAAACATCATTAAACATATGTTGTGTACATTGAAGAAAATATTGAAAAAGCATTTTTAACAAAGGTCCTGAAAAAACTCCATGTTCACATACAGAAGAATGAAATTATACCCATATATGTCACCCTACACAAAATTACCTCAAGTGAATTAAGGACACCATTTTGAAAACTGAAGTGCTAAAACTGCTAGACTAAACATGGATAGAACCATACATTACTTAAATTTAGGAAAGGACTTTCTTCATAGGACTCCATTTCTCTGGGAATTAAGACCAACAGTTGATAACTGGGACCTCATAAAACAAAAAAGCTCCTGTACATCTAAAGAAACAACCAATCAAGTGAAGAAGAAACCCACAGAATGGAAGAGTATGTTTGTAGCTATATATCTGATAGAAAATTAATATTCAGAATATACAAAGAACTAGCAAAACAAAGAGGGAAAAAAAGGACCTAATTTTTTAAAATGGGCTAGGGATGTAAACAGTTCTCAATAGAAGAAATCAAAATAGCTAAGAAATATCTCAAAAAGTGTTCATCATTCTTTGCAATTCAAGAAATGCAAATTAAATCAACTTCAAGATTTCATCTCACCCTAGTCTAGTCATAATGGCTAAAATCAACAAAAGAACCCGTAAAAAATGCTGCTGAGGTGGTGGGGAAGGCGGAGCCTTAGCACTGTTGGTAGGAATGAAAACTGGTGCAGCTGCTCTGAAAATCAGTATGGAGAATCTTTTAAAAAATGAAAATCAATCTCCCATATGATCCAGCTTTACCAACCCTTGGCATATGCCCAAAGGACTTGACATCCTACCCTCAAAGACTCATCTACGTCCACTGCCACTGCCACTCTACTCACAGTAGCCAAGAACTGGAAACAACCTGTGTCCTTCAACTGATGAACAGAGACTAATCATAAACACAATGAACAATAAGCACAATGGAAAGCTAAATCTGTAGAAGGAGGAGGAGGAAGAGGAGGAGGGGAAGGAGAAGGAGAAGAAGAAGAAGAGGAGGAGGAGGAGGAGGAGGTCATGAAATTTGCAGGCAAATTAATAAAGCTAGAAAGAAAATATGAGTGAGGTAACCCAGATATAGAAAGACATTTACATTATTACATTTATAGTCTTGTCTGTGGTTCTCAGCTCCAAAGCTTCAGGAACCGGGAAAAATAAACCAGGAAAGTAAGAAAGGACCCTGTTTGGGCGGGGGGCGGTGTTTGAGAGGGGAACCAGAAAAGTAAAAAAGGACACTGTTGGGAGAGAGGGTGCTTAAGAGGGGAATAGCAGGATATAGGTGCTGTGATGCAAAGGGGGGATGGGCCGGGGGACTCCAAATGGGGAGGAGGGAGGAAGGTCAGTACAGAAGGAGAGGAGGGACAAATAACAGCAAGGTTGTTTGATAGATCCTCAAGGAATCATATTATTTTATATTTACCTAAAGTTAAATTCAGTATGTATTTTTGAAATTGAATTCATTCTTGAAGATCTCTGTGTGCTATATTACCATGTGTCGGTAGTGTTTTGGCTTGTTTTAGAGGTGGCCTTTATCATATAAGATTTGAGCTTAATAACATGAAGCTCTACTGTTTATTTGATGTGTGCTGTATTAACCTTCAACAAATAACTTCCCTGTTCCTCAAGTTGTTGAATGAATAAAATGGAGTAAACAGTTTCTACTTTATTAAAAGTAAAATGAATTGATGTGTGTAAAATGTCTGATATAAGATATCTAGTACTCTTTGTTTCTTTTTTTGGCTACTTGCAAAGAGCCTATTAAATGTAATAATGCCCCCAATATGTTAATTATTTTATTCATTTTTATCAATAAATTAAAGCTTGACTCCTATCTGTGCTAGCATAGTTGTAAGCAAACTTGTCCTCTAGTCTGGGCTTATTGACTATTAGAAAAAAATGATGTTAAATAAATGGTAACAGACACACAAACATGCCAGCAAGAAAAAACACAGGCCCTCCAGGACTTTTCTTCTATTAGGGAAGAGTTCTTTGAAGAAGCTTTGTTTAAGCTAAAATCGGAAGTGATTGTTAGATGAGTGTCTGCAGATAGTAGGATTTAAGTCATTTAAGGAGACAAATATTACTAAAACTTTGATCTGGAAACTAACAAGATGAACAGAAAAAAAGAGTAATTTGTCTAGTGTTTAATGAACAGTGGAGATAATAGCTTGAAGATAGCTTGAAGTAGTTTGAAGAGTCAACAGGAGAGTAACATATGAGCAACATGATCTGTGGCCTTATATCATATTGAAAATGTGTAACTTTGTTCCTGGGAGATGTGAAAATAATAAGAACTTTGAACTGCAGGGCAACAGGATCTGATTTATGTTGACAAAGATAAGTCCAACTGCTCAGTGAAGCTATGCACAGCACAGATAAGAATGTGTGCTCACCCTGTTCAGACCTGCCATCTGTCAATCCAGCATCTCCTCTGCCCAGAGCACTCCCTGGCTTTCTCTAACTCTGCCAGCCCTCCTCCTCCATGCTTACTCTCATCACTCTGCACGAGTTCTGCGGTGGCTCTGTTTGAAAGGCTTGCCCTGTGCCTGTCTTTCCCAGCACCTCACAGCATTCTTAGTGTAGGAACTGAATACTAATCATGCCTAAATTCTGCTTATCAAATCTACATTAAATATGAAGGAATGTCATCCCTATAATAATCTACCATCACATAAAAGTGCTTACTTTTAACATAGATATGCCAGTTTTTGTTTTTTACTCAGTCATACTATGAGACCTAACATACTTTAGCATTTAAATTAATTTTGTTGTTTTTTCTTTCTGCCTTGACTGTAGTCTAAAATTTGAAAATTTCTTTTAAAATATGCATCTCAAGATTTGGTACTATTGATATAAGCTTGGGGTATTTTTTTCTTATTCTGTTAGTTTTAAAGATGACATTTCCTGTTCTTCTATGCCATAACTGCTTGTATCAAACAAACCATTCCATGTTCAAGCCTGAGCTGAGCTGGTTTCAGAAGTGACCTAATTTACCAAGGCAAGGCAGACAGGTTTAATTGACTGGAAAAGCTAAAGCAAAGAGAAATTCTCAAAAAGAAATTAATGTCACCCAGTGTCCCACAGCATCTTCTGGTGCCTTCCAGAATTGCTCAGTGAACAAAGCCAGGAAAATCTCACCATTTCTCAAGTGGACATAACTAATAGATGCTGAACCCAGTAATGCTGCAGATGTGGAACTGTTGATGATTTCAGTGCAACCATTGTAACCAACATTTAAGAAATAAAGGCAAATTGTCTTTTAAAGAATGTCCGAGAATAAGATCTCGACAAAGAGATGGAGTGCAGGAAAAGGTGCTCAAAGAGGAAATGAAGTCATTGACATGAAAACTTAGTTGTGTGTACTCAGTAGTAGAACTAAGTTGACAGGGGAAAGAGCGGGAACATAAAGACAGATCATGGGCTTTCACAGTTGAAGAATAGGGGGATGAGCAGACTTCATAATCTATGGCACAGTGTTAGAAGGTCTGCCATTCCAGTTACGAGAGAGAGAGAGAGAGAGAGAGAGAGAGAGAGAGAATGGATACAGAAAACTTACTTTAAGAAAATGGCTGAAACATAGAGACTTAAGTATAGAGACTTTACACAGAAAAAAAAATAGTATTAAAAATAAAAACTGTATCTAAACATACCATAATGAATCTGAAAACCAAAGATAGGAAAATTTTGAAAGAAGCTATGTAAGAACAAATAAACAAGCAAAATATATGTTACATCTAGTGGAACTGAAGCTCACAAGATTATAGTTTTCTTGTAAAAATCCTGGAGGCCAGAAAAGGCCTTGTTAATCCAAAGTTTTATATCCAACAAAAATTCTTACTTTAATTATGGCAAAATGAAAGTGTTCTCACCTAAGTTGTTACCAGAAGTCACATTCTCAAAGAAATGCTGAGAACATTGTTCCATCATACACTTAGCACCTGGAGCTTTGCGAGTAAAGGGGTCTTTGTTGTTTGGTTGGTTGGTTGACATTAGGACATTATGACATTTAGAAAACAATATACTAAAGACACAATGGACTTTTTTTCCAAGAACTATTACTGGAGACATACAAAAATTGGAGCAGCCTGTCCTGCAGTCACATATAAAACTTAACTCAAAATAGGTCTCAAACTTATACGTAAAATGTGAAATTGTAAAACTTATAGAAGAAAAAAATCTTTGTGATCTCATCTGGTAGAATGATTAATCTGATTAGTCACTAAAGATCTGATTCATAAAAGAATAAAAGAAATCATAGGACTGGAATAGAGAACTCAGCAGTTACAAGCATTAGCTGATCTTGTCTTGAGAATTGGGTTCCATTCCCATCACCCACATATCAGTTCACAACTGTCTGTAACTCTAGTTTCAAAGGATCTGATGCCCTCTTTTAGCATCCATTGGCATCAGGCTTTAAGATGGTACACAGATATATATCAGGCAAACACAATACAAATAAAATAAATTTAAAAAAAATCATCACAAAATGGCCATCATCAAAACTAAATATCTATTTTCAGTCGGTGGAAAAAACTCAAAAGAACCTAAACGTATGAAAGAACATCTACACTGTAAATCCCATAGTTTACAGAGGATTTATACCTGAATATAGAATGTACTTTCTATAAAAAATGATATGAAACAGTTGTTGCTGAAGAAACAACCAGCAAAGCCCTGGAGGAGACACTTCACATGACTGAAATGGCAGATAGACATGAAGCACATAAGGATGCTCAGTATCAGCTCCTACAAAAAGTCAGAACAAAATTCAATTATGCATTTATTGAAATGTTCAAATGAAAGCAACAGAGATGGGCTGGCAAGGTAGTTCAGCAAGTAATGGCATTCTGCACCATGCAAGAACTGGAAAGGATATGAATGAGGTATGTGCAACCTTCACACATCCCTATAGAAACACAAATGTACTCAGCTTCTTTGGGAATTCAGATGGATTAATTTTCACTAGATATATATTATAAAATGTTTATCTTATAGTACTGTTCTATGTAAAATAACAAGTTATTCAGGGATGAAAAGAAATATTCAAATAGTTTAAAGTGTCAAGCTTTCATCTAGGAATGTGCTACATAAAATATGTAAGTTGTGTTGCTGAGATATTGTTAGCACCTGGGTTAGTTAAAACAGCACAGTAATCATCCTGTCTTAAGCAATGTGAGGTGTGAGACTCCTCAGCAAGTAAGGGGTCACTAAGTAGACTGTAGTTCCTCTGAGATGGTTATGGAAAGGGGAATTGAAAGAGTCAAGGAGACAATAGGAGAGAAGAAACAGCAAGTTGTAGATTGTGAGAACAGAGCTGCAACCTAAGACTGCCCTCCAGCATGTGGTGAGGCAGATGATCAGATGCCGGTGGGAAGGGAGCGCTACTGAAGAAGATCAGTTATCAGAGGTTCAGAAATTGAAAAGGAGAAATGCTTATTGGGTACTGACTTTGAATTATTCGTGGATTTCCAATATTTAGGATGAAAGGGGAGATGTCAACATATTTTCAATCTTCTATTTTTAAGAGAAATGGTCTGAGATAGGCAAGGGACTCCAAGGAGAAAGATTAAAAGGACTTTGCTATGTTTAGCCAGAATTTAACACACAAAGTTCAGTGAGGCAGTAGTGGCACACACCTTTAATACCATCACTCTAGACACAGATGCAGTCGGATCTCTGAGTTTGAGGACAGCCTGGTCTACAAAGAGAGTTTCAGGGCAGCCAGGGCTGCTCAGAGAAACACTGTCTTGGAAAACAAACAAACAAACAAAAAGAGTCTCAAAGTTCATCTTCCTTAAAACAAAATATAATACAGATGAAAATGAAAAGAAACAGAAAATACACTGCAACAGAGCAAGGCATAAAAGGCTGTCCCAGTGCAGCCTCTCCCAGAACTCTACTTGGGACACACTACAGAGTCCCGTCTAGGAGGCCCTGGAAACGGAGAGTGCAGCACAGGTGTCGCTTGGCTGTGAAGGGTTGGACTGGAGACTCCGTGACCCTTTTGATTGACTTAAACTATATGGATTTTTAAAAATTGGGATAATAATTTTTGGTCAGTCTTTCAGAAGAGTCTTTTTAAAATCCATAACACATGCAGTTAAGTACATAAACCACACAGATGCATGTAACAGAGGACAGCAATTTGCAGATAAAAACAACCAGTCTCACAAACATTAGACTGCTTTCATAGCCACAGAAGCCTTCGGTGTCTACTTTTTTTTTTTCTCAAATTCCCAGTATTGGAATTTGTCCATAACTTTAAAAAGTTCATAAAATTGAAAACTTGTGATGGTTTCCCCTCCTTAAAGTGAGTCCATCACAACCTCTAGTCCTTAATGCAATTGTTAAAAAGTCTGCATTCACAGAGCTATAAAACAGTGCTGCCAAGGATTAAGTGAGACAGACCTTAGAGCTTGTTGGCTAGAATCATTGAAAATGATACTTTGATATGCTATTTGGATAGTGAAATAAGTGTGTGGACTCTGTGGCTTTTATTCTCTTGCTTTTTGATATGGATAGTTTCAATTAAATATTTAAGTTCCTTGAAACACTGCTCAGCTCCTTACATTCTAACAAGAAAGGTATATTAAAGAGTTAAGAATATGAATCCCAGGAGTTTCTGTTTTGTAACTACATATATTTTTGATTTTTTTAAATGAAAGGAAAAAATGACTGAATAAATAAACAAGATAAGTTAGTTTGCAGTGATGTTGTGCTGTGCTGTAGGTACAGTAAAACCACATGTGTTAGATTGTAATTTGTGCTTTAATACTCTTCTTATAAGCAGTTCGTTGTTATTTGTCATTGATAATGATTTGCCTGCTACTTGGAAAGTCTTTGCTTTAGAGTGCTGTATTTGAAGTCCTCTGTCATGAATACGTTAGAATAGAGAGACGACTATTTATGTTTGTGGTATTTTAAGTAACTGGGCAGGAACCTTTAGAATACAGAAAAAAAGGCTGGTTACTGTCATCTCTGTTCATTTAATTCTGCAACCTTGACAGCACAATGTTCCCATAAACCTCCCTGTGGAAGGACTTCAGTAAAACAGATGAACAGCAACACCTGATGATTGTTTCCACCTTAGGATTAGCAGTGTGGTGGAATAAGTGTGGCTGGATGGTGTTATTGCCAAAGCACTCCACCAGACCCTTTCTAATACGTACTACTCACTATAAAACAACTGTTTTGATTTGTAACCTGCTTTCTGACAGCATTTGCTGCATTTAACAGTCTGTTTTTAAGAGACAAAATTTTATGTAAATAATGTGTGTGACTGTTTTTAAGTCAGCTTTAAATTTTGTTGTTCTTAAAGCCATGAAGTTTTTTCAAAGTTATTTCAGTGTTTATTTTGATATGATGTCCTATTGCATTACTTCTCTGTTGTTAATTTATAGACACTCTTTAATACATGTGATTTCTTTAATACATGTAATTTCTCAGGTGTTAATTTTTAAATTCAGTAAGTCCCCTATCTCCTTATTCAAAAACAGATTGGAGATACAGAATCTATCACAAAAGGAAGTTAACCAGTAGCAGTATTGGAAAAACCATGAGGACTTCACATTCAGTTCCCAGTATCTTATGCTCCAGAGCCATGCTTACCAATAACTTAAGTATGGATTTGCCACACCATCCTCTAAGCAAATGCCATGAGGATGCTCTTTGCTTTGATATAGCTGCAAGATTAATGATATTAGTGTAGCATGTTTGGCTCCCACCAGTTCTTCTATGTTAAAAATAATGTAAGTTTTGACTGTTTAATTTGGTGTGACAAAACCTCTTTTCAGTGGAATTTTGTACTTAACATTATAGTTATAATTCTGCATGTTTTATATAAGGTGACATTTGAGAAAACACAAAATGTCTTATATAAAAATCATCATGAAATATGTATGACATAACTATAGAGACCACTGTGAGCATTGTTAGTAACTGCCCGGTTGGAATGGAAATCTAAGAGAACTGAAGGCTGCCGTCATGTAAGCCTTCAGGTAGAGAGCTATGTCTACTAAATGTAAGCCATTGACATCAAGGCCTTTACAGACTCTCAAAGAAGAAAGCACCAGTAGTGTGTCATCACTAAGTAAGTCTGCGGTTTTTGCTACTTTAGGGTTAGACAGTTATGTCCCAAGAGTATCATCTTCTCCTTTTAACAACTTTCAAGCTGATATAAGCCCTGGAAATCTAATTTACATGATTTATCTGGAAACTGTGTAGTATCTACTTAGAGATAGTGTGAGAAAAGTGAAGAACTGTTTCTCCAGCTAGTTCCAGAGCACCTGACCCCATTTTTTTGACCTCCATGGGCACCAGCATTACACATGGTACACATTCATGTGTGCAAGCAAAAAAAAAAAACTCACACATAAATAAGATAAATGAATCATTGTTTAAATTTTCATCTTTTAGTAAACTTGGTGGTGCTATGTCAAAGTTAGGCAAATACTTGTTCCTATGTTCAGATCAAGGGGTAGTAAGTGACAGGACCCCACTACTTCCTTGAGGACCACCACATATCTTGATACTTGAGTTCACAAATAAGTTCTTAACATTATTCTATATCTTATATTGCTTCTTTTCATCTGTATCAAAATTAAAAATATTTACCATGAACTTGTAAATTTTCAAATCCTCACAAAATAAATGGTCGTTACAAAAGGACAATACGTTTAAAAGGATATTTATATGTCAGCATTTTGCTGTTTTATTCTTTTAGTGTAAATAAATATGTATAGTATTTTGTCTGGTCATTGAGAAATATTCCCCACCAACAGGAGTGGTGACATTCAACTTTAATCCCAGCACTCTGGAGACAGAGGCAGGTGGATCTCTATAAGTTCAAGGTTACCCTGATCTACAAAACAAGTTATAAGCCAGCCAGGGCTACACAGTGATTGAGAACCTATCTCAAAAATGAAAGAACAGCAACAGAAAATAAAACACACATATACACCAAAATTCCTCACCATATATCTATGCCAAAATTTTTCACAAGCTTTAATGATATATGTACTGCTTGGAATTTTAATTATTTACTTTATGGTTCCCATACTTTTTCTGTCAAAAATAATGGCATCTATTATCTTGTTTTGAGTTTATAAATATTTGTGGATATATGGCTATAATATGTAGTAAAAGTTAGTTTCCTGAGTTTCTTTTCGTTTGTAAGTTTTCCAAGTAAAACAATATCAGCTTCAGGGTCAAAATATAATAAATTCAGCCTCGGCTTTTAGTTTTCTTTTTTTCCTTCTCTTTGTCTTTCTTTGTTTATTTCTCCCTTTCTCCCATTCTCTCTCTCTTTCTTTCTTTCTTTCTTTCTTTCTTTCTTTCTTTCTTTCTTTCTTTCCTTTCTTGACTTGTTCTGTAGACTGGTCTGGCCTTGAACTCACAAAGATCCACCTGCCTGTGCTTCCCAAGTGCTGGGATAAAGGCATGCAACACCACTACCTGGTATTGTTTTTATTTTTCAGTATTTAGGTGCTCATCCGCAAGTATTAATCATTGTAGGAGCAGCTTCCTGTCTTTTAAAAGAAGTCGGTACAAAACTTTTGAATCCCTCCACTGAGTAGTGGAATTGGCCTAGTTAATATCTGCTTTAAAATTCAGTGTCTGCTCACTTCTCTCCAATATTGAGTTAAAGCCTACAACAGCATCTTAGATTCAAGAAACTTTCAGATTCCATCTCATCTGTGTGTCTTAGCTCTAAGGCATCTCAACTCCAGGCTGTCTCAATTTGACTGCTCTTTCAGAGGTCCTGAGTTCAATTCCCAGCAATAACATGGTAGCTCACAACTATCTATAATGAGATCTGGTGCCCTCTTCTGGTGTGCAGACATACCTTCAGGTAGAGCACTGTAATAGTAAATAAATAAATCTTGAAAAGGAAAGAAAATCTATAAGAATAAGCTATGAAGTGTCATTCTCTTGACTTTGAACTTTTGTTTTTCCTTCCTGGACTTTAGTTGATCTTGGTTAAACATAAATCTTCATGTTTTACCCTTACTTTCTCCAAATACATATGTCGTTATATCTGTAAATCTGCACGAAGTGGTAGGCAGTCATCGGTGTTCAGATGCTGTGTACATGACATCAGTGCTCACATGCTTAGAATTGGTAAGAAGGGACAGAACTTGGGATTTTTAAAAACAAGTTATCTTAAATGTATTGTTAGAAAAATTAGGAAACGTAACAAATCCTCATATCCAATTCACTTTCTCACTTATTTTTCTTGATTCGTAGTTATTCAAACTAATATGATTATCATCTGTTCCTTGCAGTTGTTCAATAGAAGTGTTGTTGTTTGAGAATTTGAAATGTTCAAATTTTTTTTCTTCTTGGGTGCGTTTATAAGAAACAGGATTTGGTTTATTTTGGATTCATTTAATATTAAAATCACAAGCTGTTAGCTTTATCTGTTCCTTTGTTACTTTTGCCTTTGGTTAACTATGGCATAAGGAAAGGAAAGTTCTCCATTTTTCTCATTATCTAATGGTTTTATAGCAGCAGCTGAGCAAATGACTTTTACTCCATGCTACATTAGCTTTCCATTGCAGGCACTGTTGTAAAGAATCAAGTCCTACAGCATCATCAAGTTGTTGTCTCATGTGTGCCGGTTGGTGTGGCTGCCCTTGAATTTCCGTCTTTCTCAAATGAAAGCCTGCATCAGAATGTTGCTTCTTTCATTGTAAACTTTTTGGAATTTAACTGCACTGTTAAGATTTGAAAGTCTGTAAACCTTTTTGTGACACTAATTTTTGCTTATTTAGAACTTCTGACACTTCAAGTAAAAAGTAATTATAGTGCAACTATTATCCATAAAACTCAAATGTGCAAATAACATAATTTGGGCAGAAAAAAGATAATTCTTTGGTGCTGTGTTTTAGTTTTTTCTTTTTTAAATTCTCTGTTTTACCCTAATTGTTTGAAATTGCTTAAGAACTGAGGAATAGTCTTTAGGAGACTGGTATTTTATGCTGCGGATCATGATGAACCAGGCAAAGTTTCCTCCCTTCTGGATTGGTAGACTTATGAGAGGGAGAGTCTGCATTATATAAAATAATGAAAAGGGGAGTGTTAGGTTGTGAGAAGATACTCCAGTAGAAGCAAGCTGCAAAATCATTGTCCCCAGGCTCAGGTTAATCGGACCTCTCAGGTCCAGCATTCCTGGCACATTTTTAGGTCTCCTTCTGACTTTAAGGAAGGATCAGTTCTATGGGGACAAAGAGATGCTTTTTGTTTCCATGTTTCTGCAAAGAGGTAATAAGTCCAGCCTCTATTCAGGTAACAAATTGATGGTGGCTTCTTTTGCATTCTGACTAAAGAGAATTACAAAACCCTGGACATGAGCCACAGCTGAGGAGTCACTGATGATCCCCAGCCTGAAGCTGTGAGCAGGAAAGCCCAGCTCAGCCCTGGGAATGAGGGCAGCAGAGTAGAAGCCGGGAGGCCAGCAGGAGAGCCAGAGGTGAACGCTGAGGTTAAAGTGGAAAGAACTTACCTCTGGGATCTGGGGCCTGACAGAAATCCCCCTTCTTACATAGCAATAATTTCTAACCTCTACAGCTCTAAACTTTTATTATTGATAATTAACTTGTATATATTACAGTTTACAACTTTTACATCTAAAACATCCCAGATTCTTCAATCCTTTATACATGAATTACCAGGAAATAGTAAAGTATGTCTTAGTCCTTAAACTCCTATACCTCAGCTCAGATCCAAGTGATTCAAGCCTGTCCATTCTACCTATTCAGTCCTCCAGTTGTATCAGGGTAATTTTCCATTTCTTTCTTGACTTTATTTCTTGGCACAGTGCTTTACTGTACACTGCTATCTTAGAATAAATTTTGACTCCTGCCTTTACAGTAACTTCACCATGAGTTCTAATGCTTCCACCAGTCAAGTTCTCCCTGGGACCTTTCGTGGGCCATCTTTGACCTCTACACACAGAGAGAGAAAGAGGGGGGAGGAAGAGTGAGAGAACATTCAGAGGTGTGTAAATTCACCCTCTTTAAAAACACAGCCATTGGCTTGGAACTCCTCTAGTGTCCTCTCTGCCTTTTTAAACCCATCACTAATCATGTGGAGAGAAGCAGCCCCCAAAAGACAGTCCCATTGCAGCATCTTTCAAAGAAAAATGTATTTCCATTACAGGATGTCTTTAGGATGGGGGAGAAAACATGGCCATCAGATGTTTTTCTTTGGGGAGTCAAGGAAATGTATACACACAGTATTGGAATGAGTATGCAGATGTGTGTCTCACTGTGTCTGAGGGAAGGCATGTGTAAAATCAGTATGCTTTTGCTTCATGTGACCACACAGTTCAAAAGTGCCATGCTTCATTGACAACATTCTCTTGCCAAGCTGGCATGACTATGGAACAACAAAGTTCTTATATATTCTCTCTTTCTCTCTCCCCTCCCCCCTTTATTTTCTCTCTCACACACTCCCCCCCCCATACACACACAGAGACATGAGACTGTTTTGCTAGGGAAATCTGAAGATAAAAATTCTTGGTGCATAAGATTTGGTCTGGGCTGGAGAGATGACTCATCCATTAAAGGCTAGGCTCACAACCAAAAATATATGAGTGCAGTCAACTTTTTGGAAATGTTCAGTTATTCTAAATGAATTTCAGATATTTCTTTGCATAAGCTCTATGTAGATTTGGCTTGCTACTTTACAGCCTCAGCCTTAAATATACTAAAGTTCCTGTACTGATACAAAATACAATCCAGGGGGCTGGCGATATGGCTCCATAAGTAAAGAGCCTTCTGAGAACCTGAATTCAGATCCACAGCACCAAGAAAAAATGTTACTGTGACCCTGGAACTGGTAAGTATAGATAGACAGATCCTGGGGTCTTGGTGGCTAGCTAGTCTACCCAGCATGGGGAATGCCAGGTTCAGTGAGAAACTCTTTCCCAAAAATGAAGTGGAAAAGCAATTGAGAAAAACATCTTGATGTCTGTCTCTGGCCTCCACACTCCTTGCACCAAAGAATGCAACATCCACACACATATGTACACGCAAGCACATTTACTTATACATATGTGTATAAGACATAGAATATGAGTGGAGTTCTCTTGGCTTTGGGTAAATTTTAACATGTAAAATGGGTGGGTTTAAATTTAAAATATTCAGTGAAATGGACTACAGACTACCACAGAATGAAAGGAGAAGTCGTCACATCGTTGACTGAGGTTTCTGTCCTGCTCGGTTCTCGCAGCCGTTAAGTCACAAAGAAATCACACAGAGGCCTACATTAATCATAAACTGATTGGCCCAGTAGCTCAGGATTCTTATTAATTA
Organism: Ondatra zibethicus; assembly: GCA_004026605.1. Lineage (NCBI taxonomy): Eukaryota > Metazoa > Chordata > Mammalia > Rodentia > Cricetidae > Ondatra > Ondatra zibethicus. The sequence continues at coordinate 22,792 of PVIU01024575.1, forward strand.
ATTCTTATAACTTATATCAGCCCATAATTCTTGTCTGTGTTAGCCACATGACTTGGTACCTTATTCAGTGAAGCAGTCACATCTTGCTTTCTCTGCATCTCGGTCACAACTGCAGACTGTGCTTCCCTCTCCCCAGCATTCTCGTTGCCCTGCCTCTACTTCCTGCCTGGTTGCCCCACCTATACTTCCTGCCTGGCTACTGGCCAATCAGCATTTTATTAAAAATAATACATGACAGGATAAAAGACCATTGTCCCACAGCAATCATGTGAACTCCCTCCCCCTTTATATGGAAGTGTGACACAAAGTAGAAAAATACATATTATAGAACACCTCAGCAAGTTACTAAATGGATGCACCCCCACCGTTCTCCTGCTCCATTGCTTTGCACTTGGGGAAGCTAAGTATTGAAACCATTTTCCTAAATTCAGAGTACATACTTGTAACCTGCTTTTGTATTGCATAGAACCTCATAATATGAACCTGTTTCTCTTGTTTTGTTTGTCAAATATTTGTGACTTTAGCCCATATGGCATAAGCTTTTCAAATTGTTTAATATTCATCTAAATTTAGAAATTATGTGAATGTATCTGAATTTATCTATTACACATGTTTTTACTATTATATGTAAAAGTTGCTCTGATGATTCCTCTGTTTCTTGTGGTTTTATTTTCCAAAAATTATGTGTGTAAATTAAAATTATATATCTTTTCTGTTTGAAGAACAGCTAGGATCAGAATTGTAGCTCCTTTACTTAAGTTCTCAAGCTGTTCCGTTTTTCTACATCTCTACATTCTGCTTTGCATTATAATACCATTTTCTGATATTTTAAAATGTCCAGTACCACTTATGACTAGTGTCATTTGTTTCATGTTTAAGTCTTTTACTAAACCTTTGTAAAAATATTTTTTTATTTTTTAATTGTATGTATGGCTGTGGTTCTATATGTGCTTATGAGTGTAAGTCCTCAGTGGAGGCTAGAAAAATTGGATACCTCAGGACCAGAAGTTAAAGGTGATCATGAGCCATCTGATGTGGGTCTGGGAGCTTGTGTCCTCTACAAGTGATATTCACTCCTAATCACTGATCTGTCTCTTCAGCCACCTATTGAATCTTCTGTTCAGCTGTTGTTACTCTGACTCATTTGTAGCAGTTCATTTTATTCATTATTCATTATATCATTATTCTTTATATCAGTACCTGATCTTCAGTGGAGGTGAGCATTCATGTGTCTCCTCCCACCACTCACCTTCATGTTTGTTATGAACAGGTCCTCTAGTCCATATCACCTTTTCTTTTATGGCAGTGATTTTGCTTCTGGAAATGTCCTTGTTTTAACACTGTGAAGATGTTATCTAAGTGTTGCCAAAGCTTTGTGCTTTGAGTTTGATATTATGCTTGAGACCTAGGTGGAACTTGTGCAGTAGGCAGAGTCAGTATTGTTATTTCTTTGCCGGATACCCAATGGACCAAGCAGTATATATTGAAAAGAACACCCATCCGTGTTCATACTGTACTTATAGCCTGCGTCTGGGTCAGTCTCTAGACTTCCTGGACTTAACTTTGCAGCACTCTGAGCCAGTTGTCTATTTTATTTTTAATCATATGTATGTTTGTGGGGACATGTACATGTAAGTATGAGTGCCCACCAAGGCAAGAGGAGGGCATCAGATGCCCTATAGCTAAAGTTTTGTATTGATTATTTTGAGCCACCTTTTGTGGGTGTGAGGAACCATACTCCATTTAGCAAGTTCAGCAAGTATTCCCACTACCGACCCATCTCTCCAGCCCTGGTTTCTATTTTTGAACTCAACTGTCTTGATTTTTATAAATAAGCCTGGTGCATGGCTTATTTTCAGGTCTTTGGTTCTCATATGCTCAGCTAGCTGTTCTTGACCTTAAATGTTGAAGGTTTTATTGAAATTTCATTGGCTCTATAGAACATTGACAGCTTCATTAAAATGGAATGCAGATGTACTTATGTGATAAGCCTTTACTTGTGCAAATCATCTCTCACTTGTCTTGTGGATGGTAGGTAACTCTCAGTTACTGTACATCTTTTCATAAGATTATTTTTAGGGAGTTAATGTATTTTGAAGCTGTAGTAATTGTGATTTTTATTAATTTAATAGTGAGCTTGGGACAGATAACTAGAATACAATTGTTTCATATATAGATCTTTATCCAGTAATCCTTCTAAGCACTCATTGGTCATGGTATGTGCATTTTCTTAGCTGTTCTGGTGAGCACAGCATCACCTGAAATACTGGCGGCAGTCCTCCTTTGTCAGTGGCATTCCCTTTGTTTCTGTACTCTACTTCACGTTGTTTCATGGGATGTAACAGTGATGTTCTTTCTTTGTCCTGATAGCAAGGACAGTTTCAATATTTTACAATAATTTAAATATTTTATAAGGGTTTTTGTTAATTTTGGGTTTTTTTCATATTCTTTTTTTTTCATTCAAAAAAATTTACGTTTCCTCCCCTTCTCCCAGTCTCCTCCTGCCCCCCTACCCCTCCT
>PVIU01024576.1:0-25332 GCA_004026605.1 Ondatra zibethicus
TCTAGACAAGAGATTTGAGAAGTGTTAGCCTCCTGTTAAATCTTAGGGGAAATATTCAAGAAACAACACAATTTCTAGGGAAAATTACAGCTACTGCATGTGTGACTAACAAAGTAAAACTAAAAACTGCTTTAGTTTTGAAGTATGCTGTTCTATGTTATTTCGGCATTTACAGTTGCTGATGAAGATGTGATGTAGTATTTGCCTTTGTAGTTGAGTTGGTACTTTCCTTATGGTATTTAATACTATTTCTTTGCAATTTTTCCTTTTTGATAGCTTATGTATGGTCATATTTATTTGGGATTCTAATAGGGAATCTAATGTTTGAATGACCTTTATCTAGATTTAGAATTTTTCTTTGGTTTGGTCCATTGATCTTATCCCAGAGTTCTTGGACAATGTGGTCACAACCTTTACATTTAAAAATTATTTATATTTAAGTGTAGTATTTCGTTCATTTCTCCCACACTTCTGACATTGTTTCATTTGTTTTGTCAAATCTATTAGTGGTGCTTTCTCTATTGTAAAAATCATTTTTAAAATTATTTTTATGTTGGCAGTAGGTTTCATTACGAAGTTTCCACACTATTTGTCATTGAAACTCATACTGTGAATTTTTTGTTAGATTCCTTGAGTATTTCTTTCCTACATTTATATTTTTCCTACATTCTCAATTTTTTTGTTGAATCTTGCTTACATGTTGGTGACTGCTCCATCCATATTGTCCCTTTTGTCATTGGTTTGGGTAACTTCCCTTCTATGTTATTGACTCCTGTCTAGGTCTAGATTGGCGTGACTGCTTGTTCTAATTTGTTTGGCCTAGTCTTCTAGTTTTGCAGGGATAGATATTCTCACCACTGTTACAAATTTCTAACGAGACCAGCTTAAGGAAGGTAATGTTTATTTTAGCTCATAGTTTGTAAAAGGGTGGGTATGAGGAAGGCATGACTGATGGACTTGGAAACAGCCAATCACATTGCATCTGCACTCAGGAAGCAGAGAATGGTGAGTGCTGGTGTTCAGCTTACTTTCTGTTGTTCTACTCACTCTGAGACCACATCCAGTGGAACATAATTAGGGTAGGTCTCTCTGTCTGAATGAACTCATTCTAGAAACTCCTTCTTAGGCATGCTTGTCTCCTTGGTTATTCTGGATCCAGTCAAGTTGACAATCAATATTAGCTATCACAAATCTACCCTTTGTCAACCTGACACGAACATTTTAAGCTGTGTTGTTTTACTCCTTGTATTTGTGAGTTCATGGTTTCCTAATAAAGAGAAATTCATTCAGTTCAACTTCAACAGTTATTATAGTCATCAGCAGCTCCAACTCTGTTTATAAGTTTCAGTGTTGAGCTTTTCTTGGGTTGACATGAGCTTTTGTTGATCATTTATAGAAGTCTTCTGGTAGAATTTTTGGATTGCTTATGTATATCATATCATCTGCAAGCAGAGATAGTTTGATTTCTTCTTTCCCCATTTGTATTCCTTTAATTTTCTTTTCTTGCCTTATTGCTTCAGTTAGTACTTCAAGCACAGTATTGTAAGTAATGCATATGATGGACATCCCTGTCTTATTCCTGACATCAGTGGGATTGCTTCAGGCTTTCAACCACTTAATTTGATGTTGGCTGTTGATTTATATCTAGCTTCTCTTAAACTTAAGTATGTTCTCTCTAGTCCTACTTTCTCTAATTTTGTTTTTTTTCATAAAATCATGTTGGATTTTTTCAATAGATTTTTTCTGGATCTATTGAGATATTCATGTGTTTTTTTGTCTTTATGTCTATTTATGTGGTTTAATGCATTTATTGACTTGTGTATGTTGAACCATCTCTGAGTCTCTAGGATGAAGCTAACTTGGTAGTGGTAGATAACACTTTCGATGTATGTGTGTATTTATTTTGCAAGTATTTTATTGAGTATTTTTAAATCAACATTTATCATGGATATTTGCCCTTAGTTTTGTTGTTATGTCTTTACTTATAAAGACAATATCTGTTTCATTAGAATGATACAGGTGTCATAGAAAGAGTTTGGAAGCATTTCTGTTTTTGAATAGTGTAAGGATGGGTTGTATATTCTTCTCTGAAAAGCCTGGTAGAATTCTGTGTGGAATCCATTTGGGCCTTGACTTGTTTTGTAACTTGTAGATTTTAGCTTCCATTTGCTGGTGAGTAGAATGTATATACTTTGGCACTTGGGTGGAATATTTCGTTGATATCAGTTAAGTACATTTGATGCACAATGTTATTTATTCAGAAATAAATATAAACTCAAAATGTTTCTCTGCTTATATTTTCCTCAGATGATCTGTCTACTAGAGAAAATAGAGCACTGAAATCACCTGCTGTTAATAGGTTGACTTTGATGTGTATCTTTAACTCCAGTCATAAGCATTTTATGAAACAGGGCATACAAAATTTAGTACATATATGTTTCAGATAATAATGTCTTCTTGGTAAATTTTCTCTTGATTAGAATGAAGTGTTCTTCTTTATCTATTCTGATAAGCTTTAGTTTGAAGTATATTTTGCCAGATACTAGGATAGCAAACCTCTTTGCTTGCTGATCCTGTTTGATTGGAGGGCTTCTGTCCATTCATTTAGACTAAGGTGGTATCCTACTTTAAGGTTAAGATGTATTTCATTAAGATTCAGTATGCCTGCCTTTTTTGACTGGAGAAATGAGGTTGCTAATGCTTAGCATTATTATTGAAGGGTTTGTGTTGACTATAGTCATTGTGTTGTTGTTTGTATTCTCAGTAGTACTTTGTATTATATTAATTACAGTTTTGTTTTTACTTTGGATAGTCTCTTGGTTATGCTCATTCCTCTCTTTAGGTTGAAATATTGCTGCCTGTATTTTTTTTGGGGGGGCGTTTGTACTAGATATAATTTTTTTTCATGGAAACATCTTCTTTCTTCCTCAAATACACATATAGTTTTCTAGGCACAAGAGTCTAAGTTGTCCTTTAAGGACTCTTAGGACTTGTATGCATTGTTTCAGGCTCTTTTGGTTTTCATAATTTCCCTTGAGAAATAACTTGCTATTCTGATGTGTTTTCCATTACATGTGATTTGTGTTTTTATTGATGCTTTCAATATGCTTTGTTTATTCAACATATTTAATATTTTAATTATGGTATGACATGGAGAATTTAAAAAATTGGTATCGTCTATTGGGTATGCTGTGTGCTTCTTGCTTTTGTACAGAAATGTCTTTTCTTACTTTGGGGAAGTTTTATTCTATGATTTTGAAGGTTTCATCTATTCCATTGACCTGGAATCTTCTCTCTCATTTATTCCTATAAATAAAAGTTTTAGTCTTTTCATAGTATCACAAATTTCCTGTATGTCCCTCAGCCCCTACATGAGTGTACATGCATTTTTAATATTTTCATATTCTTTACTTATTTCATGTAGAATCTCTACTTTATAATGAAGTCCTGATGTTCTAGCTCCAACTTGATTCATGCTACTTGTAAAGGTTTTCTTTGAATTTACTAGTTGAATTATTAGGCTTTTCAATTACATCTTTATTTAATCTTGAATCTCCTTCCATGTTTTTATATTTTTTTGAATTCTGTTTTCAAATCCAAGATCATCTTCATTTCCATTAGTTTTCCGTTTGAGTTTTCTTGGGCATCACTCATGTAAGTTTTTCCCCTTTAAGTTTATAGATATGTTTCTTTGCATCTTCTTAAAATTCTTTGGAGAAGCTAATTTATGATTGTCTTTTAAAATTCTGTGTGCTGGAGCACATTTAGGTAATTCTCACTGGTGAACATTTTTATAGAACTGATGAATTTTTTGGAGGATACTATATTTATCAATGTTTTTGTATTTTGCAATATCTGGGCATGAGGATTCTAATGTTTGAGCTGTGTTAGGCCTAAGAGTTAAATGTACTTATGCAGAATCAAGTCAAATGGACATAGATGTAAGCTGGTAGGTGGTATGTGTGTCCTTGGTGTTTGAGGACAGATTTGGCAGTTGGGAGAGTTCATGGAGGGCAGAATCAACAGACTCACTCAGCCTGAATCCTGACTGGGAAAATGAAGGGTCTGACTATGTGGAGATATTAGATGTGGCAGGAAAGAATGTTAGAGCCAGAGGGGATGGATAATACGAAGAAAATAAGACTCTAAATCACCATGATCAAAGCACATATGAACTCACAGAGACTGAGCAGCATGTACAGGGTCTGCATGGGTCTGCATCAGGTTTGTAAACATATTATGGCTTCTAGTTTAGGAGTTCATGTGATCCTTGAGTGTGCGAATGAGTGAGTCTGTTTCTTTTGCTTTCTCTTAGGATATTTTCTCCTCTCTGCTTTTGTTCAATTTTGCTGTGTTAGTTTTTGTTCAATTTTGCTGTGTTAGTTTTTGTTTTTTGTTGGCCAGTTTTTGTTTTATCATATTATATTATTTTATTATTATTCCTTAGAAGTCTTTTTGTTTTCTAATTAGAAACAGAAAGGAAATGTGTCCAGATGGGAGAGCAGGTAGGGGAAAATTAGGGGAGTAGAGGGAGGAACATCATAGTCAGGATAAAAAAGTCTATTTTCAAGAAGAGGAAAAATAGTGGATACAGCATGTGCACAAATAATCCTTAACAGCCCGTTTTATCCTGTTGGGTTGCTTTAATTCTTCTGCTAATTCTACTTCTTCTACACATCTCTGAAGTAGCTGGAAATAACTTATGAGATAGCCTGGAAATGTATCTGTTCATGAAAATATTGTCACTGTGATATGTTAGGATCTTAGACTATGCAGTGTCCGCACAGGAGTCCTCAAGTTTGAAGTCCTACACTGTTCTACATTTCATGGAAGCTACATATCTTTACTGGATAAACAAATATTTCTCCTCTGGAGAAGTTTACTGCTGTTAACTCTGAATAATTTGAAATTCATCAGGTTGGTATTCACTCCTCATTATAAACATAGATTACGAAGTTGTAGAGTAATTATTCATATTCTAAATAATGAATTATTATGTATAAGATGTACAAAATAAATGCTTACATTTAGCTATATAATGATAAATTCTATTTTAATTTGAAAGCTAATATCTATTTGCAGTACAAAATGATTTACTCCCTTTAAATGCAGGAGGCTCTGTGGAAGTAATGCAATTGAAAAGTGATGTAATGAAAAATAAAAATGTTTTATGATTCAGTGATCAGAGGACACATTTGGATAATTTTAACAATTATTCCCAGCTGAGTTTGAGGGACAATGTTTAAAATATAATTTCTGGCACACTTTTAAATCATTTTCATTGTGATACTTTTGTTATATCTTTGTTGTATTTTTTCTGAAATTCCTACTTGGCACTTAGAATCTGAATTTGCACAGTATAAGACACAGATGTTGGTACTTACACAATGGCTCTTAAAGATTGTAATTCTCTTCTGAGGTTGTAATTACCACAAAAATGTTGTTAATGTGTATGAAGTAAGTTATGAATTAGGACTGTAAGTAAGAATAAATTCAAGCAAAACATCAAGTGTCTATATTTTTGAGCCTGTAGGAAAACTGAAATGTGTGGTTAATATTGACACACTATATACATTTTGTGTAGTAAAAAATTGATTCAGTACTATATAACATGATATGTTTGTAAGGAAATATGGATTATAAGATAGTTCTGTGATTCATAATAGTGCCTGAGCTTTCATGATTGTGTTTTGACATTATCAAGAGGTAATAGAGGTAACAATGATTCCATGTAAGAGAAAAAAAGACATAGATGAAAAGTAATGGAATAATGTAATTAGGGTCAGAAAACAACTTTAAAGGTGAGCGCTAAAGCCAATATTTGCCGGATTAAAGCATTAAAATTTGAAAAATAGCTATGATCTCTTCAAATATATTGAACTTAAAATGCCATGAATTGTGTATAGTAGTTTAAAAAGAAGTCATTGCTTTGTTGGGCCTATTGCATTGTACCAATGAATAAATTAGAAATTATAATTGTTAGATCATTTAAATGACAGTTTTTTTTCAAGATCGTCATAAATACCAGTTCAAACATGGTGTATCTGCACCTATAAGTACACACACATACACATAAGCATGCGTGCACATACACACGTGAGCATACATGTACACACACATGCACATGACCTGGATACAGAATACAGTAGATATTCACTGGGATAAAATATCACATTATCATTCTGTGTTATAAAATGTAATGTGCTAATTTAAAAGTTTTTTGGCCTAAGTCTTTATATAAACTATCATTTTAGATTGAATTGAAATTTTACCAAATTGTTTTCAGCACTGAATCATAAAAAATCACTTTAAATTCAAGATATCATATATTTTTACTATATTAGACTTATGAGATTTTTTTATTATTTAGAAAGGCTGAACATCAAATCATGTAGTTCAAATACACAGGCTAGTCATACTTGACATGACTGAGTTGCCAACTCTATTTTATATACAGACCATTTACCAGCAGCTTATGACCTACAGAAACCAATGCTGATAGAGATCAATATCCTTTGTCACCACATTTAGTTTCTAATTATTCTAATTACACCTAGTTTTCCTTCTGTCCCTAAATTCCCACTCTGTGGCCTGATCCAGGAATCTTTCTCAAGTGTGGAGTTGGGTAAACAAGAGTTATACAATGTGGTTTTACAAGGATAGCCTTACAGTTTGTTTTACATTAAGCAAACCAAAAGAATGGGTCCCAAGATACCCTTGCTGACCTTCTTCTTCCTCTTCCCTCTTGGATTCTCAGAAAGAAAGTCATGTAAATGTGATCACCTTAGATAAAGAAGAAATATTGGGAAAAACAGTGACCAGTTCTCCTTCATCCTCGCAGGAAGCTGTTGGCTTTGTTCAGTGAGCTCCATGGTACCCAGGACATAAATCTGAGAGCACAATGCTTTCTGGCCCCTCAATAGCGGTGCAAGAACATGGCCTATGTGTATCTGGTACTCAGCTGTCCTCAGTACTTTGCTCAATCTAGCATACTGACTTCAAATGGAGCCTAGGGGCTTGTTTGTCCCTGCTGCCTCTCTTTAAGTAATAAAATTTGATCTGCTTGATTTGCTATGTGGGGGCTCTGTCTTTGTGGAGCAGACATAAGAACCTCTGCAAGCAGTTTTTGTTTCCGTTTTTGTTTGTTTGTTTTCTTTCCATCTTTCTGATGCTTATAGCTCTGAAATGCTATATAAGACAACACTAGAAAGTGTGATTTTTCGTCTAGTTGAAAAATGACATTGCAGTAGCAGGTTTTTATCTATTTGTTTTTTTTTTCTGGCACCTCTCAATAGTGTCACTTCTCCTTTCCTGGTCATCTCTTAATCTATCTAACCCCTGTGATATAGGGACTCAGAGTACCAACATCAGTATTGTGAGGTTTAAGAGATTACCCAACAGTAAGCAAGCCAAACTCTCAAGAACCTTCACCCTCCAATGGCTCCTGCCTTTTTGTAGGGTTCCTTCTCAGGTCTCAGGCTGAATCACCAGTAGATCTGTAAACCAAGAACATACAGCTAAAGACCAAGTGAGGGCCTGGATGGTAAAGTGTATGGGCTTCTGACCATTGCTAGCAGTTTACAGTCAAGAGTCTATCTATCCTGTGGATGGCTTCTTCAAATCTCTGTCTTTACTGGGACTTCTCAATTCCCCTCACCACATGTAGAACAGTATATGAGAATATGGCAGAGGCCAAAGGCTGAGTGACCTGCCCCGGGGAGACACAGGCAAAGCAACTGCAAAGTTGGTCCCATTTGTTCTTCAGGAAGAGAAATAGGGTCTGGAATGAGGATAGCAGCTGGAAGGTGACAGGCAATCCTGCCTCTCAGGAGTGGTATTCATCAGGCTCGAAGGAGCCATGACGGGGCATGCTCAGTTACTGGGCCTTCTTTTTTTGTCTCCTTGGTCAGCTTCACATTCATCTTGCTGAGGTGGGCTTCTGCCACCATCTCATCCAGCTTCTCAGGCAGGAAGTGAACCCCAAAAGGGATCTTGTCTGGATGGATTCACAGCAAAATTCATGCCATTATCTGATTTATGAAGGAGTTGCTCATCAGAAAGCTGGGGTATCCCATGGAACAACTGGGTTGACAAGTGAGGCACCCCGTGGACCATCGGCCAGCAGGGTGATGCAGCACCTATTCGCCCAGCAGAAGTATACCTGGCGCTTTGTGTTTACCTTCTCTGTAGTGTTCTTGTTGAGCCCCTTCACGGCAATCTTTGCATCAAAATGTCCAGTGTTACATACGATGGCACTGTCCTTCATTTGTTCAAAGTGCTGACCCAGGGTCATTTCAGCATAGCCTGTGGTGACCCTCCTTACAAGCCTTGTCCATGGCGGTCATCTCACAGTCATCCAGGGCAGCCAGCATGATCTGTATTAGAGAAGTCACAGTTGGACCACTGTACCTTGGCACTCAGGGCCACTAGAGTTGCAATGAGTATAGCAGTCACCACAAGCACATGCACCCAGCCAGCAATGGATGAATCCTTCAGTGGTTTGGAGGTCAAGCACACCAAATCTGCACTTCATTCTTGATTGGTCCATAGTCTTTTGGCCCCAAGTGGCCAGCCTGATGTCTGCAAATTTGTAGGACAGATCATCAGACTTGCTGTCAGTGCTGCCTCTAGGACTGATGAATTTAGCAAAAGGGGGCAGTTGGTGACAGGCAGGATCAGAGTGGCTATTCTGAATGTATGGAAGTTTATTGAGATGTACAAACTCATTGTTTCAAAACATACTTTTCTTAGTATGTGGAGGTCTAGACAACAGACTTTAATTTCATAGACACCTAAAGCATAGTGGTTTGAAGAGCAACCAGGTCACATCTCTCTCTTCCTTACCTACCTCCACCAGAAGTCTCATGTAGACACAGAGATGACACATTAATGGCATAATAAATACAAGTGTATTATAAACATGTGATGAGAGAAGAAATCACATATTCTAAAATTTAACATTTATTTGTTGAAGAAATTCTTAATGTTTTATTATTCTACGCACACATTGTTCTGTGAAACTGCTCTTCTGAATTCTCTTCTTTGGCATGTGTGTGTGTGTGTGTGTGTGTGTGTGTGTGAGAGAGAGAGAGAGAGAGAGAGAGAGAGAGAGAGAGAGAGAAAGAGAGAGAGAGAGATTTTGTCTGTACATGGGCATATGCATAGGTGTGTGGGTGCATGCACATATGTGAGCATGTGTGTGAAAACTAGAGGTGGATGCCCTAGGGTCTCCCTCGATGGATTTCCAGCTTACTTTTGAGATGTAATATCTCACAGAGCCTGGAGCTCACCACTTGCCAGCAAGCTCAAGAGATCCCCTTTTGCCTCCCTGGCACAACCCAGCTTTTATATTTGTGATTTTTAAATTCTTCATATTTATTGTGAATTTTGATTTTAGTATCTATCAAAAACAAAACTATGAGGAAAATCTTCTTTGAAAATATAGCATTTATACAAGAAAACATTGTGAGGTATTTCAAATCTTGCCAAACTTAATCATCCTAAAGAGAAGGAAACACCAAGTGGAATAATAAAGGATTTAGTTGAAATCTATTGTCTCTTAGGGACATGGAGGGACTGATTAGGACCCAGTCAGATCACCAAAGGCTGTGTACCATGGTTCACCATTTTTCCAATTATATATATATAATATATAGTTATATATTAATATATATATAATTGTGCGTGTGTGTGTGTGTGTGAGTGTGTGAGTGTGTGTGTGTACACATACTCTCTCTCTGCTAAGAAAGTTAATCTAGACGAACTTGCTAAGTGAAGCTTTGCAATACTTTGGCAAGTATATTTGCTGTATTGGTATAAATTTACTAATTATTTACTGAAAACAATTGTCAAAATAATACTGGTACATATTGAAGGCCCAAGAAACTCTAGGAAGTGGCTGAAGTAATGCTTTCAAAGTTGTAGTATGTAAGGAAACCACTGATTTTTTTTTTTTGCCAAATGTCAACTTTTGATTTAATATATCTAGGCTGCTCCCTCAGCTCTGTGTGCCTGTCAGGCTCCAATAGAACAAATATAAAAGAGAAACAAAAATTCAAACCTATTACAGTATTCCAAATGTAAAATTGTTGTAAAAGAGGAATGGGAACAATGAGATTAAATTTTTAGCATATGTGTATATTTAACATGTAATTCTAAAGCAGCCCTTCTCAACCTGTGGGTTGTGACCCCTTTGAGAGGTCAGATATCAGATATCCTACATATCAGGTACTTGCATTAATATTCATAACAGTAACAACATTACAGTTATGAAATAGTAAAACAATAATTTTATGGTTGGGGGTCACCACAATGTGAGGAAATATATTAAAGGTCACAGCATTAGGAAGGCTGAGAATACTGCTCTAGAGAGATATAGTCCATATTTTTATATAAACATGTATCTCTTTCTTGACTAATACTTTTAATGTCAGAAAACATTGCTCTTTGTAGAAAAGAAAATGCAAGTTGATGCTTAAATAATGTTTACATTTATATCTTTTTAAATTGTTAATGTTATTATGTAGTTTTGTTTCTTTGAAAACAGGGTTTCAACCTGTAGTTCAAGCTACTCTTAATTCACTATTTAGCAGAGGTTAGTCTCCAACTAGCAGTAATCCTCCTGCCTCAGCCCCCAACTTGTTGGGATTATAAGTGTCAGCTACCACACCTGGCTTTAATACATATATTTTAATATTCCTGACCTTATATTCAGTTTGTTTTCTTTAAAATGTGTCCAATTATTTCCATAATTAATTCTTAGTAAAGAATTAATAAGAATTGGATTGATTGCTTTTCCCTTAAGGGACAGACATTCAATTAGAAAATGTAATGTGTTCTGAATGTAACAATTTATCATTAGACCTGCTTTGAAGATATTCATGGTGTTTCTTGTCCAGTTTCATTTGATAGGGTATGGATAATTCTATTTAATCCAAACGTCTGCCTTTTGTCATTGGGTGAGGCAAATCGAGTTTCACTTTTACCTTATTTATTCTGTCAGAGTTTATAGTTGCTCTCTGACAAGACAAAGTCACTCTCTGCTGGGTTGATTTATTGTTTGCGTGTTAGATTTTACGGCACCTTTTCTCTGAGGAGCTGAGCTTACTCTACACATAATTCTTATACTTTCCAGCACCTTTGACAAGAAACACCTATAAACATTCCAGCATGAAAAGCAGCAGAGAAGGAACATATGAGGGAAACGGGACGAGGCCTGAGGTTGAATGATCCAACCCTGCATTAGGGATGTGTTGACTGCCCTCAGCATTCACCTCGCAAGGCCACTAAGTATGCTTCCCATGACTCCTTCACAGCTACCACCAGTCTGTTTTACAGACTACTCCTGCACTCTTTGCTACGGTATTCTGAAGTTGGCTACAAATGTTCTGATTAGTGGGACAATCAAGAAATTCAATATGGTAATGAGACTTTAGCTTGCCAAACAGTGCAGGTTTCATAGAAGGTAGGTTTGTGGTGGACAGAAGAAGAAAGGTTCATTGAGTCATTGAGTTCATCTGTGGGATGGAATTAAATATAAAACATTAAATAATAAATAATAAAGGTAAGGTTAAACCAATTTACTGAAAGGTGTTATTAAGACTGCTTAAAATTATAAAAACAAAGACTACCTATTTTATGTCTTTTATATTTATAGTTGAAGTCTACTTAAAATTTAGAATGCCAAATTTTCCAATTTCACAGAAGTTACAGTTAGACAAAAGATAATTTGAGATATTGTGTGCTCTTGGCATACAGAAAGGCTGAAGTTATTCATAATATAACACAGACCAGATCAACTAGAAGAGAGATTTAGAGCACTATCACATTCAGGATAAAAGTTACAGTAATATGCCGATTTCTCTGGTTAAACATTATACGATGAAGTCATGTGTTGAAACATCATGCCATACTTCAGAAATATGTAAGTTTTTTTAGACTAACCACCATGAATTTTAAAAAAGAGAATTAAAGACATGTCCAAATAATATAATCCCACCTGATTTAGGATTTTGTGTATGTCCAACTATCTGAAAACAGTCTCTACCTTGGACCCCCAGTGGACTCAATGGGCTAGAACTCAAGTAGTCAGTTTTCACTATCCTTGTCCTCCGCTACAGTCTCTGTAGACCAAATCTATGTCTAGGTTCTCTCCGCTCACCCTACCTCCACTGACGGGGACTCCGCCAATCCTTGACATGGACACAACTGTAATCCTCCTTCACTATGACCTTACCTTTAGTCCTGTGACAACCTGTTTACAGGAGCCCCTCTACCCACCTCAACTCCATTCATTGCAGACTCCAAAACCTTGGTTCAGACTCAAGATGCCCCTGGCTCTTTCATTCTTGTATTTCCAGAATATTCTTTGCCTTACTGCAATCTACTTGCAGGATCCCCCTTCTTCCCACCACACCCACAACTCCCTGTGAATCCCACTTATTTGATATGGATACTCTCCCCTTGGTTCTTTCCTGAACCCCATCCTGGTCTTTTTTTCAAGCCTACCTCTATGCCTCTCTGTCATCCACTGACTTGCAGAAGCACTTCCTACTAGGCAAACCAGAGCCACAAAACTTTCCTCAGCTCCAGAGAGGGCCACAGAAACCAAGAAATGAAGCACCCACTCAAGAAATACCAAATATCAATACCTAGAATTAAACGGTCTTACCAACCTTAGATGCCTCAATACCAGTGCAAAAATACAAACATTAATAACCAAGATAATCTGCCTCCACCAAAACCCAGTGAACCTACTCTAGTAGGCCCTGAGAAATGCAGTACAGGCTAAGCATAAGTCAAGGACTTCAAAATAGAACTTATGAGAATTTTCAAGAACCTTAAAGAGGGGTGTGTTTGTGTGTGTGCGTGCGCGCCACATTTCTGTGGAGGCCAATACAAGGCATTGGACCCCTTGGTCTTAGAATTGCAGACAGTTGTGTGTCACCCAATATGAGTATTGGGGTCCAAACTTGGCTGATGTAGGAGAGCAGTAAAATGTAAATGTAAAATATGCTATCTTTCCAGCTGTACTGCAAGTTTTCAAATGGAATTTTTGAAAATTACATTTTTCTTAAAATTAAAATGGAAAGCAGGTGTGGTGGTATGCACCTGTATTTTTAGCACTTGAGGGGCTTAGCCTAAAGGATCACTACAAGTTCAAGGCCAGCTGCAAGGTGAGACAGTGCCTCTAAAACAGCAGCAGCAGAAGCAGCAGCATCAACACCAATAAATAATGGGTCCTTGTGAGATAGCAGCTATATTACTCAAATTTCATAATTCTCTACTGATCTTTGGATGCCTGACACACAACCCTCTCTACATTTATTTTTTTGAATTGAAACTAGAACCACAAGGCATAAAAAGGTGTTAAGTGAAAAGGCAGTAAAATCAGAAATGGCGCAACACTATTTAAAATAAAAGTTTCTCAAGTAATTTTGTATTGTTACTTTCTAAAACGTAGATGATGTCTAGATGCTTCCCGGTGGTGTAACACTACTAGTAGTATCCACACTAGTTGGATGTATTTCATGTATAGCTCTCAAAATTACATTGATGTATGTCTCTCAGTTTATTATTTGCATGCTGCTCACAAATACTCACACATTTCCAAATGGATTATCAGCTGAGTGTTTGGTTCTCACTTCCTACCATACACTCTTCCATTCAAATTTTTGTAGTAAATTCTGCTCCTTGGTGTCTTTAATCTGTTTCATGTTTTCTGCAAAATTTGGAACTAATTAAATGGAGACTGATTGCTGGACTTAATAAGGCAAAGAATAAATAGAAACAAGGAAGAGATGAACCAGAAAAGCATATTCTCATGGAAGATGAAAAAATAAAACAAGGGTGAATTTTGTCACTTTATTAAGGGAAAATAAAAATGCATGCACTCTGACCTTCGGGGACCAAGAGGACAGAGACTAGAGACCTTGGTGCTTTGCTATCTATCTTTACCTCTGGTGACACAGTATCTTCTTGTGGCCAGAGTGTGCATTATTACCCTGAGCCTGTTATATCTCTGTCAGATTGCTTGCAGTGAGGCTTGTATCAGTGCATGGACCAGAGTGAGTGTACGTTATGAGATAAGCACGTGTCTGAGAACCTGTCTTCATTCATGAGCTCTTTAAAGTAACTGCATCCTAGAAACACTTGGTTTCAACACTTTCCTTGCTTAAGAGAAAAGAGTTATTTGCACCAGTTGTCTTGATGAAGTATTTCATGCAACATGTCTGGCTTTTCAGTTAAGAAAAGGCCACTCACACCAGCCTAGTACTTCTCAATATATTTCCTCAACATAAACCTTGGATTTTAAAGCAACTAACCTAAATCATATTGCTGTGTTTCTGTCTTTCCATCTGTTTAAAAGATACGGCAAGCTCCTCTCCCTGAATCTTGAATTGCTAATGATACCTCTTATAATTTTCTTAGACATATTGTTTACGACGTTGAAGAACTTTCTTAGAAGAGAGTGTCTAAGGGTTCTCTTGAAAAGAGTGAGCACAAGAGACTTCAAAATTTTGTAGAAAACACCCCACTGGAGCAGTTAGAATGAAGGGATCAAGGAGTGGGATTTGTTGCTAAAATTTGAATGGGGAAATATGGTACAGGGGTGAGTATTAAACCCTTTCTGAGTATTTGTGAGTCTGAAAATGGCACACTCAACGTGCAGAACTGCACACCACTTTGACTAGCACATGCAGAAGAATGGTACTATTTGGAATGGAAAGAAGGGAAAAATAATACTGAGACAATAATTAAAGACTAAGTTAGGAAAATGAACAACAGCAGAGGATTCAATACACATGATACCTATAATTTTTGTCTAATACCCAATTCACATTTAGACATGCTTAATTTGAGAAGATAAGACTCACATGAAAAAATAAAACGCTCCTTGGGGTGCAAACATGACACAAGGTGGCAATGCTTGTCTGCTCCCAGGTATTGTGGCCAGAATGACTGACAGATACACCATGAACAGATGCCCCCTGCCTAGAGCAGTTTCAGCTCCGTGCCTTCTCTTCCTAGTCAGAAGCAGGATGTGCCCTCCTGTCTCTGTGGAATGATGGACGTAGATAGAGGGTATTTCACACACTGCCTAGAAAACTTGGCCCGGGAGCTAACTACTATCTACCTCTTCCTTCTTGATCTACTTAACAGCTGCAATATCCTGTGGGCTTAGCCTTTCCCACTGACCTTCTAACCAAGAAAAAAACTGCCAGTGCTGGGTTTCCATGGTAAAGAAGTGTGCAAATAGTGAAGGAAGCAAAACAAAAACAAACAAAATTCTTTGGATTTTAGCTAAAAACAAAAGATGTGAGTTTCTATGAATGTGAAAGGTGAATAATGCAAAACATCACCCTTCCTCAAGTCACATGAGAAAGGGACAGAACAATGGTCTTTGGCATTTATGTTGATAATTTATGGAATTAACTGACCAGCACATTTTACATTAATAATTAGGACCAACCGCTGTGAAAATGTCACAAGGTGAGCCACTGCCTGCCTTACCATTGTCCTTATGCCATAATTATGTTTCCAACATTTCAGATCTTTGTAAGCATATTCATTCAGTGTCCCTATGATTCTTATATCTTGTAAGTTTAAAAATACACATTATGTTTAAAGATAGGTTCATTATCATTTCCTAAATGGAGGTCAAACTTGAAATATTATTGTTCCTCAAATACAGCTTTTCTAATTCTATTTATAGTAACTCTCAGGTAAAACCCAGAGACATATGTGTATGCTTTTAAAACTGATGGAGCTCAAGTGTGTACCACAAATCTGCTGCTGCCATGATGCTCATTTCCCATCTTTATTCAACTTATTGTTTTATTTCACAAGAATAAAAGAAATTCTAACATCTGGGGAAGCATAAAAGCAACCGTGGCATTAATTTGTTCAAATTTTATTGCAAATGTGGTTTAGATCTGGAAGACAGCGCAGTGGGTAAGTTGTTTGGATATGAAAGCAATGTGTGTTAGGGTTGCACTCCTTGCAAGGAGGCCTTGAGTGACCATTTTATGAAGCTATGACATTTAATTTGAAATGGGGATTCTAGAATCATGGGGCATTTACTGGCCTGGAGTGGAGCCATCATAAGAGAGAGGGTCTGTGTGCTGTAAAAGGCAGAACTGGAGGGAAGAGAAGTACCTAAGATCCTTAGAAACTAATCGAGCCCATAACAAGCTCCAGATGTCAGAGATGGAGATAGAAAATCCAGTGTTTTTATGCTAGCTTTCTTTTTTCCACTTTGGTTTAACCCTTCTTTGCTATGGTCCCATGCCTCCACTTTGGAATAGGGATATTAATTATGTGCTATGCTTTGTTGGAAGTAAATAGCCACCTCATTCATTTTATAGAAATTTCCAATTAGGTAATTGCTTTGACTCTGAGAAGAAGCTTTGACTATTGAGTGGTGTCAGGACAGCCAAAGAGTATGAGAACTTTCAGAGGTGTACTGAATGTGTTTTGCATTATGAGATAAAAATGAGATGTCAGTGGACAGCAGTGAAATCCTATGATTCAGCAGTGTATTTGGTGTCATGTTAGCAATGGGGTAGGATTGTGATGGTTTATTTTGATTGCTCACTTGATGAGATTTAGAGTCAGTGTGGAAACAACCTATGGGTGTGTCTGTGAGGATTCTCTGGATTAGGTTAATGGATGTGGGAAGAGCTACACTAAACTGAGTATATTTGTTTGATTTTTCCATTTTCATGATAAAACATTGACCAAAAGCAACTTGAGAAAGTAAAACTGTACTCATCTTACATGTCCTGACCACAGTCCATCATTGAGGGGCATCAAGATCCAAGTACCTGTAGTCATCTGATCCTGGTACCAAGGAAAACTGGATATCAATAAAACCAGATCACTTATCTCTATCTCTACAATGTACACAAATAGACTCAAAATGGATCATGTACCTTTATGTGCACTCTAAAACCTTGGAACTCTTTGAGGGATGACATTGACAGAAGAGTTCAAGATGTAGTTGTAGGTAACACCTTTCTGAGTAGGACTCTGATAGCTGGGAAAGGAACAAGTTTTGAGAAATGGCATTGCACTAAATTAAAAAGTTTTTTCACAGAAAAAGAAGAAACCAGTCAGCATAATGAAGAGGGACAGTCTATCTAATGGAAGGTAAAAGCCTTATCAAAAAATAGGTTATGGAAATGAGCAGACATTTTTTTAAATGATAATGTACAAATGGCCAGTGAACACACACAAGGTTTTTTTTAAATCTAGCTTTATTCCCTCTTTCTCTATTCTGTTTTATTGTGAAGCAAATACTTACATAATGTCAAGGAAAATGTTTGTCATAAAATACCAATAATTTTTTACTTTCATGATTTCTGTGATCACAGTTAAAATTAAAGTTTCCTATTGTATAAGGAGCTCAGTTCTCTCTCTCTCTCTCTCTTTCAATATTAGCTGGTGAGTCAATTATGATTAACTACTCCTAAACATGTGAGCTACCTTGGCTGGAGTGGTTGATATACTCAATGTCAATATCATTCCATTGGAGAAAACTGGATTTTCCCTCTCCCAGCATCTATAAATGAAAGTTCTGTTGTTAATATTTATTCTGGTGTCTAGATTTATATTCATGTATTTACTAATTTTTTAAAATATAACAAAATAAACTATAATAAGCTACATCAAAAACGATCATATTGAAGTCAGGTAGGGCAGACTGAGCGAAGGAAAAGAGCCCAAGGGGCAGCACAAGAGTCAGAGAAACACTCCTTCACAACTTCCATAAGAACACTTGCAGAGGACCTGGTGCAGAGCTATGGAGGCCCTGTGCATGCTGCTTCAGTCTCTGTGAGTTCATGTGAGCTTTGTTCATGTTGATTTGGATTGCCATGTTTACTTGGTGTCCTCCGTCCTTCTGGCTCTTACATTCTTTCTTCTTCCTCTTCCACAGGGATCTCTGAACTCTGAGTGGAGGGATTTGTTGGTGACATCCCACTTAGGGCTGAGCGTTCCATGGTTTCTCACTCTCTACTTAACATCTGGCTGGACATGGGTCTTTATATTTGTTCTCATCTGCTGCATGAGGAAGCTTCTTTGACGAAAAAAGCACCAATCTGAGTATAACAGGAAGTTAGGAGTTATTTTATTACTACATAGCTTTCATTTTTATTTCTCTTTTTAAATTTATTTTTAATTTTTTTAAAAAAATTCTATCTTTTCTCATTTTACATACCAATTCCAGTTTCTTCTCCCTTCTGTCCACCCATTCCCTCCATCTTTCCCCCATCACAGAGAGGGTAAAGTTTCACATGGGGAGTCAACAAAGTCTAACACATTGCTTTGAGGAAGGACCAAGGACTTCCCCAGTATGTCTAAACTGAGCAAGGTATCCCTCTAAACAGAATGGGTTCCCCAAAAGCCAGTACAAGCAGTAGGGATAAATCCTAATCTCATTGCCAGTGGCCCTATAGTCTGCCCCAGTCATTTAAACTGTCACCTACATTCAGAGGGTCTAGTCTGGTCCTATTCCATTTCCCTCACTGTCCAGCTGGAGTTGGTGAGCTCCCATAGGCTCAGGTAAGTTGTTTCAGTGGGTATTCCATCATGGTCTTGACCTCTTTGCTTATAGTCTCACTCTTCTCCCTCTTTGATTGGACTTTGGGGGCTCAGCACAGTGCTCCTCTGCAGATCTCTGCATCTGCTTCTATCAGTTGCTGGATGAAGGTTCTGTGATGAAATTTAAGATAGCTATCAATCTGACTGACTACAGGACAAGGCCAGTTCTGGCACATTCTCCACTATTGCTTAGGGTCTTAGCTGGGTCATCCTTATGAATTCCTGGGAATTTCTCTAGTGCCAGATTTCTTGATAGCTCCATAATGGCTCCATCAATCAAAGTATCTCTTTCCTTGCTCTCCATCTCTGTCCTTCCCCCATCTTGATCATCCCATTTCCTCAAGTTCTCATCCTCCTTCCCCTTCTCCCTTCTTCCTCCCCTTCTGCCCTCCCTTTAACTCCCACCCCTATGCTCCTAATTTTCTCAGGAGATCTTGACTATATCCCCATCCCAGGAGGACCTCTGTATGTTTCTTTTAGGGTTCTCCTTGTTACTTAGCTTCTCTTGGGTCATGGAATATAGGCTTGTTATACTTTGCTTTACAACTAGCAACCACTTATGAGTGAGTACATATGATGCTCATCTTTCTGGGTCTGGGTTACCTCACTCAGGATGATTTCTTCTTGTTCCATCATTTTGCATGCAAATTTCAAGAAGTCATTGTTTTCTTTTCTTTTCTTTTCCCACCAAGTAGTACTCCATTGTGTAACTATACCACATTTTCTTTATCCATTCTTCAGTTGAAGGGCATCTAGGTTGTTTCCAGGTTCTGGCTATTACAAATAATACTGCTATGAACATAGTTGAACAAATGTCCTTGTAGTATAATTGAGTATCCTCTGGGTATATGCCCAAAAGGGGTATTGCTGGGTCCTGAGGTCAGTTGATTCCCAATTTTCTGAGAAACTGTCATACTGATTTTCAGAGTGGTTATACAAATTTACATTCCCACAAGCAATGGAGGAGTGTTCCCCTTACTTTGCATCCTCTCCACATAAGCTATCATTGGAATTTTTGATCTTAGCCATTCTGACCGGTGTAAGATGGTATCTCAGAGTCGTTTTGATTTGCATTTCCATGATGGCAAAGGATACTGAACATTTTATTAAGGGTCTTTTGGCCATTTGAGATTTTTATGTTGTGAATTCTCTGTTTTGATCTATACCCCATTTTTAATTGGATTATTTATTATTTTGATATCTAATTTCTTGATTCTTTGTATATTTTGGAGATCAGTTGTTTGTCTGATGTGGGATTGATGAAGATCTTTTACTGTTTAGTAGGCTGTCTTTTTGTCTTATTGACTGTGTCCTTTGCTTTACAGAAGTCTCTCAGTTTCAGGAGGTTCTATTTATTTACTTTTGCTCTCAGTGTCTATGCTACTGGGGTTATATTTAGGATGTGGTCTCCTGTGCCCATGCATTGAAGGCTACTTCCCACTTTCTCTTCTTTTAGGTTCTATATATATATATATAGGTCTTTAATCCACTTGGGCTTGAGTTTTGTGCATGGAGATAGATATAGATCTATTTTCATTCTTTTACATGCTAACATCCAGTAATGCCAGCACAATTTATTGAAGACTCTTTTTTTCCATTGTATAATTCTAGCTTTTTGTGAAAAATCAGGTGTTCATAGGTGTGTGGATTAATATCCAGGTCTTCGATTCAATTCCATTGTTCAACCTGACTGTTTTTATGCCAATAGGAAGCTATTTTCATTACTCTAGCTCTATAATACAGCTTGATGGCAGGGATGGTGATATCCCTGGAAGTTCCTTTATTGTACAGGATCATTTTGGCTATTCTGTTGTTGTTGTTGTTGTTGTTTTACCATATGAATTTGAGTATTGTTCTTTCAAGGTCTTTGAAGAATTGTTTTGGGATATTCATGGGGATTGCATTGAATCCGTAGATTGCTTTTGGTATTTATTTTTTGCATTTTTATTATGGTGATCCTATCTATCCAAGAGCTTGGGTGATCTTTCCGTTTCTGGTATCTTCTTTAATTTCTTTTTTCAAAGACTGAAATTTCTTGTAATACAGGTCTTTCATTTTTTTGTTAGTTTTACCCTAAGATATTTTATGTTATTTGTGGTTATTGTAAATAGTGATGTTTCTCTGATTTCTTTCTCAGCTTCTTTATAATTTGTATATAGGAGAGGGCTACTGATTTTTTTTGAGTTGATCTTGTATCCTACAATATTACTGAAGGTGTTCATCAGTTGTAGGAGTTCCCTGGTAGAATTTTTTAGGGTCACTTATGTATACTATCATATCTTCTGCACATAACAAAAGTTTGACTTCCTCCATTTGAATTTGCACCCCCTCTATCTCCTTTTGTTGTCTTATTGCTCTAGTTAGAACTTCGAGAACTTTGTTGAATAGATATGGAGAGGATGAACAATCTTGTCTTATTCCTGATTTTAGTGGCTTTGGGACTTTTTTGGTTGGGAGGCTTTTGATGACAGCTTCTATTTCCTTGCAGGTTATAGGTCTATTTAAATTGTTCACCTGGTCTTGATTTAATTTTGGTATTGGTACCTATACAGAAAACTGTCCATTTCTTTTACATTTTCTAATTTTGTGGAGTATAGGTTTTTGTAGTATGACCTAATGATTCAGTGGGTTTCCTCAGTGTCTGTTGTTATGTCCCTATTTTCATTTCTGATTTTGTTAATTTCGGTGTTCTCTTTCCTCCTTTTAATTAGTTTGTATAAGGGTTTGTCTATCTTGTTGACTTTCTCAAAGAACCAATTCTTTGTTTCATTGATTCTTTGTATTGTTTTCTTTATTTCTATTTTATTGATTTCAGCCCTCAATTTGATTATTTCCTGTTGTCTACTCCTCCTGGGTGAATCTGATCATTTTTGTTCTAGAACTTTCAGTGTGCTGTTAATCTCTAGTGTGAGATTTCTTCACTTTTTAAATGTAGGCACTTAGTGCTATAAACTTTTCTCTTAACACTGCTTTCATAGTGTCCCACAGGTTTGGGTACATTGTGCTGTCATTTCCATTGAATTTTAGGAAGTCTTTAATTTCTTTATTTCTTCCTTGACCCAGGGATGGTTCATTTGAGCACTGTTCAATTTCCACGAGTTTGTAGGCTTTCTGCAATTAGTTTGTTGAAATCTAACTGTAAACCATGGTGATCCAATAAGATAGAGGGATTATCCCAATATGTTTGTGTCTGTTGAGGTTTGCTTTTTACTGAGTATGTGGTCAGCTTTAGAAAGGGTTCCATAAGGTACTGAGAAGAAGGTATATTCTTTTGTGTTTGGGTGAAATGTTTTGTAGATGTCTGTTAAGTCCATTTGCCTAATGACATCTATTATTTCTCTTATTTTTCTGTTAAATTTCTCTCTGGTTGACCTGTCCATTGGGGAGAGTGGGTTTTGAAATCTCCTCCTATTAGTGTGTGGGATTTAATGTGTGATTTAAGCTTTAGTAATGTTTCTTTTACATATGCAAGTGCTGTTGCATTTGGGGCATAGATGTTTAGGATTGAAACTTCATCTTGATTGATTTTTCCTGTGATTAGTATGAACTGTTCTTCTTCATCTCTTCTGATTGATTTTAGTTTGAAATCTACTTTGTTAGGTATTAGGATAGCTACACCCACTTGTTTCTTAGGTCCATTTGATTGGCAAATCTTTCTCCAACCCTTTACTCTGAGGTAATGTCTGTCTTTGAGGTTGAGGCATGTTTCTTGTGTACAGCAGAAGGATGGATCCTGGTTTCATATCCATTCTCTTAGCCTGTGTCTTTTTATAGGTGAATTGAATCCATTGACATTAAGAGCTATATATGACCAATGATTGTTAATTACTGTTATTTTTCGGTGATAGTGTTTATGTGTTTTCCTTCTTTGGGGTTTGCTGATGTGGGGATATCTGTTGCCTGTGTTTTTGTAGGTGCAGTTAGCTTCCTTGGGTTGGAGTTTTTCTTCTAGTACTTTTTGTAGGGCTGGATTTGTAGATAGGTATTGTTTAAGTCTGGTTTTGTAAAGGATTATCTTGTTTTTTCCTTAGATGGTGATTTTAAACTTTGCTGGGTATAGTAGTTTGTGCTTGTCTCTGTGGTCTCTTAGTGCCTACAACACATCTGTCTAGGACCTTCTGGCTCTCATGGTTTCCATTGAGAAATCAGGTGTAATTCTGATAGGTCTGCCTTTATATGTTACTTGACCTTTTTCCTTTGCAGCTCTTTATATTCTTTCTTTATTCT
The DNA here is from genome assembly GCA_004026605.1 of Ondatra zibethicus. Taxonomy (NCBI): domain Eukaryota; kingdom Metazoa; phylum Chordata; class Mammalia; order Rodentia; family Cricetidae; genus Ondatra; species Ondatra zibethicus. The sequence continues at coordinate 22,831 of PVIU01024576.1, forward strand.
GTATGTTTTACATTTTGATTATTATATGGCAAGTCTTTAACTGTTTGAACTGTTTGCTTAACCTACTTGATTTTTTCATTGTTTTCTTTAGTAGATTTATTGATTTATTCCAATTTTTTTGTTTTCATTTTCCTCCATTTCTTTAAGGGAATTTTACATTTCCTCTTTAAGGGTCTCTATCATCTTCATAAAGTTATATTTAACATCGTTTTCTTCTGCTTCTTCTGGGTTTGAATCATCAGGTCTTCCTGCTCTATGACCACTGGGTTCTGGTGTTATCATGTTGCTTTTAGGTGGTTGGATGAATTCTTGCATTGGAGTCTACCCATTTCTTCCTCCAGTTAGTGCTGGCTGTGTCTTTGTTACTTGGTTCAGTTCTTGCAGTCAGTGTCTGTGTCTCAGGGATCTTTTCTTGGGCTCACTGTTGCAGTTACGTTCTGTGTTTTAGGTAGCTGGTTTTGGTCCATTCTTGGCAGTTGCAGTCTCTGCTTCAGAATTTCTTTCTTGGTCTGCTCTTTGCAGTGGCCATCTGTGCTTCAGAGTTCCTCTGAGGTGCTGGGGATGGATGGGTTTTGGGGAGGAGTGGGGCTTATAACTTACAGTGTCTGATAGATGGAGTGGGGGGATATTGGAGGAGTCTACCTGCAGGAAACGTGCCTGCTGGTTGGCTAGTGAAGGTGAGTAAGGTGGGGGAGGGGCTCAGGAATTTGCTCTGGTATTAAGCACCTATAGAGTGTGGTGAACAGCTGGGTGGCTGATCACTCACCTCTTGGTCCATTTCTTGTAGTCGCAGTCTGTGCTTCAGTGTTCGTCTGAGGTTGCTGGAGATCAATGGGTTTGGGGGAGGAGTGGAGCTTGTAGCTTACAGGGTCTGATCAATGGGGGTGGTGGTGTTGGAGCAGCCTACCTGTAGGAAGCTTGACTGATGGCTGGCTTTTTTCTTTTCTTTTCTTTTTTTTTTTTTTTTTTTAAGACCAGAGTTATTTGGTTTTGCCTTAGGTCTCTGGGCTTTAATGACTCTGTTTCTCTGTCTCCCAAGCAGTGTTGGATATGTGTTCCATCTTTTGGAGTAGGATATAAGTCATATCAATTCTTGGTTGGTTACTCCCAATCTACCATATCTTGTATATAGAACAGCATTGTAGATAAAGGCTTTGTGGCCAGCTTGGCATTTGCCTTTCTCTTTTGATAGCATGCAGAGTACCTTCCTAAAACAAAGACACTGGGCCACAGCAGGCTCTAAGCAGGCACTAGCTTGGCATCTTCATGTTCAATGAATTGTGTGGGTACTATCTTTAACAATAGGGTCTTTATATCAATTTGTGGAGAGCCTCCTATTGTCTTGGCCACAACTTGGGTTGTTTGGGGATTTCTGTGGGGTACCTTTGAACAACAACTCAATTGGATATAACTCAAACCTCATTCTGGAAGCTTTGCTTAGTGATAAGAGATGGACAGTTGGGTCTCTGTCCCTCATTATTTGGAGATTTCATTCATATTGCCTTTATATATGTATATGTTTTAGGAAGCTTCTACTGTATTAGGTTTTCATACCAACCCTCAAATTTCTCTTTATTTTAAATGTCTCTTCCCATATTCCCTCTCATTACTCCCTTCTCATCCACACTTTATCATCCCATTCCAGACTGCCCCATCCATCCATAAATATCTATTCTATTTCCCTTTCCTAATGAGTTTTATTTGTTCCTTCCAGTCCCTTACTTTATACCCACCCTCTGGGGTTCTATGGGTTGTATCTTGGTTATTACTGAATTAACAGCGAATATCCACATATAAGCAAAAAGCATACAACATTTGTCTTTCTGTGTCTTGGACACCTCATTCAGGATTTTTCTCTAGTTCTACCCATTTGCCTGCATATTTTATTTTTTTTAATGTTTGAGTAATATTCCATTGTGTAAATGTATTACAACTTCTTTATCCATTCTTCTGATGAGGGAATATAGTTTGTTTCCCCTTTCTGGCTCATATGAAGAGAACAACAATGAATGTGGTTGAGCAAATGTCCTTGTAGTAGGATGAAACATTCTTTGGGGATATGCCCAAGAGTGGTATAGCTGGATCTTGATGAAGATCAACTCCCATATTACTGAGTCAGGTCTCCCACACTGATTTCCATAGTGGCTATATGTTTGTTCTCCCACCAGCAATGTTTCTCTAACTCCATATCTTTACTAGAAGGAGTTGTCACTTGCTCTATTGATCTTAGACATTCTATAGGTGTTGAATATAGATTCAATTTGCACTTCCCCAATGGCTAAGGGTGTTGAATATTTCTTTTTTTGTTTTTTTCATATTCTTTTATTTTTCATTCAAAAATTTAAACTTCCTCCCCTTCTCTCATTCCCCTCCCGCACCCCCACACCCCTCCTTCCTCCCCCTGCTTCCTTAAGAGGGGGCAGGGTACCCTGCCCTGTGGGAAGCCCAAGGCCCTCCCCCCCTCCATCCTGGCCTAGGAAGGTGTGCATCCATATAGACTAG